>BSBK01001281.1:220000-474786 GCA_027943335.1 Chamaecyparis obtusa
ACTTGGCCAACCAGAGCTAATGGAGTAGATAGTACAATGCCAGGTCGAATGGTTTGAAAGATACACTACTGAGCCACTTTCAACTAACCCTCACTCCAAGTTTTGGCATCAACTAAGATCGCCTTTCCAAATGCAAATGAAGTCAAATCACCCAAAACTGAGAGAGGTTATTATAGACCTCAGAAACATGATCCTGTAGCCCCTGACAATTTTTTGATACCTCTCACGAGATCTAAGATACGAGCCATGGAAGATCGCTGCCCAATCATGCTTAGTGCACCTTGGGGTCACTTGGGTCGAGCATGGTTGTGATCATTCCCATGACTCTATGGATAGAATGGGGTTGTCACTAGCATTTACCCGACCAAGCAGAGCTGATGGAGTAGATGGTTTGATGCCAAGTCAGATGGTTTGAAAGATACGTTGCTGAGCCACTTTTAATTGACCCTCACAACAAGTTTTGGCATCAACTAAGATCACCTTGCCAAATGAAAATGAAGTCGAATTGCCCAAAAATAAGAGAGTTTATTGTATACCTTGAAAACATGATCATGTAGTACTTGACAGTTTGTCGATACCTATCATGAGGTCCGAGATACGAGCCCTAGAAGATCGCTGCCCAATCAAGCTTAGTACACCTTGGGGTCACTTGGGTCGAGCATGGTCGTGAGCATTCCGGTGACTCTGTGGGAAGAATAGGGTTTTCACTAGTCTTTAACCAGCTAATTAGAGCTAATGGAGCAAATGGTTCGATGCCAGGTCAGACGATTTGAAAGATATGCTGCTAAGCCACTTTCAACTAACCCTCACTGCAAGTTTAGGCATTGACTGAGATCGCCTTGCCAAATGCAAATGAAATTGAATCGCCAAAAACTAAGAGGGGTTATAAAAACAAAATCCCTTAGCCCCTGATGGTTTTTCGATACCTCTCATGAGGTCTGAGATATGAGCCCCATAAGATCTCTGCCCAATTGTGCTTAGTGCACATTGGGGTCACTTGGGTCAAGCATGGTCGTGAGTGTTCTGATGACTCTATGGGAAGAATGAGGTTGTCACTAGTGTTTTCCTAGCCAACTAGAGCCAATGGAGAAGATGATTTGATGCACTATTAGACAGTTTGAAAGATATGCTATTGAGCTGCTTTCAACTGACCCTCACTGCAAGTTTTGGCATCGACTGAGATTGCCTTGCCAAATGCAAACAAAGTTGAATTGCCCAAAAATGAGAGAGGTTATTGTAGACCTCAAAAAAATGATCTCGTAGCACCTAATGGTTTTTCAATACCTCTCACAAGCTCTGAGATATGAGCCATGGAAGATCGATGCCCAATCATGCTTAGTGCACCTTGGGGTCACTTGGGTCGAGCGTGGTCGTGAGCATTCTGGTGACTCTATGGGAAAAATGGGGTTGTCATTGGCATTTACCTGGCCAACCAGAGTTGATGGAGCAAACAGTTTGATGCCAAGTTGGATGGTTTGAAAGATACACTGCTAAGCCACTTTCAACTGACCCTCACTGCAAGTTTTGGCATCGATTGAGATCACCTTGCCAAATGAAAACAAATTTGAATTGCCCAAAATTGAGAGAGGTTATTTTAGACCTCAAAAAAATGATCTCTTAGCACCTAATAGTTTGTTGATACCTCTCACGAGGTCCAAGATAGGAGCCCCAAAAGATCACTGCCCAAACGTGCTTAGTGCACCTTGGGGTCACTTGGGTCGAGCATGGTTGCGAGCATTTTGGTGACTCTGTGGGTAGAACAGGGTTGTCACTAGCATTTACCTAGCCAAATGGAGCTGATGGAGTAGATGGTTTGATGCCAGGTTAGATGGTTTGAAAGATACACTGTTGAGCCACTTTCAACTGACCCTCACTACAAGTTTTAACATCGACTGAGATCGCCTTTCCAAATGCAAATGAAGTCAAATCACCCAAAACTAAGAGAGGTTATTGTAGACCTCAAAACCATGATCTTGTATCCCTTGATGGTTTTTTGATACCTCTCATGAGGTCTGAGATATGAGCCCTAGAAAATCACTGCCCAATTGTGCTTAGTGCACCTTGGGGTCACTTGGGTTGAGCATGATCGCGAGCATTCCAATGACTCTATGGGTAGAACGGGGTTGGCACTAGCATTTACCCAACCAACCAGAGCTAATGGAGTAGATGGTTTGATGCAATGTTAGTGGTATGTTTGAAATTTGAACTGTGAAACTAATCATGATTAAGCTTGTGAAATTTGAACTGTGGAGCTTATTATGTTTGAGGTCAAACTTTTATAGATTGTTTGAAATGATAAAAAATAATATCCTTAAAGCATTAGTAACAACAATCAAACATGTAAGAATTCAAACCATGCAAATGACATAAGTATATGACATGTAAGATCCCTTCTTGGCACTATTGGCCACCCATACATGATTTTGGTCATAAGTCCTTATCAAGAGTTTTAGGACATTTAACTTTTAAATCAAATTGATTGTTACAAATTGCCATTATAGGCTTCAAAAGATCTCAATTAACCATTAAGGATCCTTTTGTCCTTCTATCTCTGATTGGATCCATGGTCACCGTAGGCATCTTCATAGGTGATCCTGCACAAGTTACAATCCACATACAAAACCAAGTTTATTGACTCAAAATACAATCTAAGAAAGGTGAAATTAATGTATTGAAATTAAGCATAACGAACTTAGAAAATAATGCACTAAGTTAACTTATTACCTAGTCAAGTGTTCCTAAAGGGTCATCTCTTTGCTTTAGGGTCTCCAATAGTGCTTCATGATCAACAGTACTAATAGTCCAAAGTTCTTTTGTCTTTGGTCTTCCTTGATTATTTGACAACTTGACATTTGTTTCTATAACAAGGTGTGAATACATGAGAATAGTTTTGTGCTTCTCACAGTCTTCAAATGTGGGAACTCCATTCTTTCTAATCATGTATGTTCACAGCCATGTTCCTGCAACAACAACTGAACTAGTAGGATATGTGAACCCATCACCATCTATCATCAGTTGTACAAGCTTCTGTTTACCTTGTACATAATGTGCTAACCAATAATATGACCTCTCATCATTCCCCTATGGTACAACCAATGCAAAAGCATCTCTTGGCTTCAAAAGATCTAAAAGATGGTCATAGTCAATTGAAGTGTCCATGTCATCATTTCTTTTAGGGAGTGTCAAAGATAAAGGAGTCAAATACTGTGGAACCCATGTATCCACCCACTCACTTGACTCGCAATGATCCCAATCATACTAAAAACACATGGGGCAAAAACAAGCCAACTCTCATGTCCAAATGGTCCATGTACTACTATTGGAGCCTCATAATGAAATTATTTTTGAAGAGTCTTTCACTATTTGACAATCCAATCTATCTTCTATAGTTCCCTCCTCAACCAACCAAAAGAATCTACACACTGTAGAATTAAGAGTCACCCCTATGAAAATGCTAAAGTACACCAATCAATAATAGAATAAGCATCAAGAAGTACAACACCTGAAATCCTCAATTGCTCCTTAACTAGAGCTCTCTTCACACACACACACCTGCTCCATCATGCTCCCCTTTCCCATGCCCTGACTCAAAAAAACTCCAAATATGAGGTACACCTCTCTCCACATGCATTCTACACAACCAATAAAACATTATGGCATTCTTAAATTGACCGGTACAATTATCCGACCAAATGGGATGCCTATCCATAGCAATACCATTTTCTTGCAAGAAGTCAAAATAGTTCTAAAAATAATGTCGAACAAACTCATGAGAGTGAGACCTGTCATCACTGATATAAAAATGGTACTCTTTGATTATCTTTCGTTCATCTTTTGTGCTATCATGGGAATGTCTATATGTGATGTGTACAAAAATAGCAACTTGAATGGAATTGTAATATTGAGCTTGAGTCTCATTTTGGTGCTCTAATGTATAGTTCTCTGTAAAGTCTACAATGGATATAATAGTTCCAATGGGGAAAGTGTCCTTACATGTCCTAAATTGTTGATCCAACCATTGAGACCTGTGACTATGCCTTGCATACTTGTAAAAAAGATTTGTCTTGAAATCTGAGATAAAATCAACAACATTGTATTCTTTTGCAACTAACTCACATCTAGAGCCTTCACCTCCACTCTTCAATGTATATTTCACCATTTCATATACCTTTTTTTGGATGAGTGTCTTTACAAAATTGTGTTCCAAACCCTCATGAAAACATGTTCTAAACTTGGACAAGCCACCACATTTTGAGCACTTGGCATTTAAGCAATCTTTTTTATAAAATAAACAACCATCATCTCTATGACATGAAAATTAATCTAGCAAGTCTCTTGATGATTTGGGAAGACCACTTGCACCGCAATCATCTAGAATTTCATTAGTATGCAAAGTAGAACAAATGGACCGTAATAATTCATGATGCATTGAAAACTCAACATGATATTTGCAACAACATGTATTCCAAATCTTAAGGGGTACACAATAAAATGGCTTCACGGATTCAAAAGACCTTTGTGATATTTTCAATGTTGGATGTGTCTCACAAAATTTTTTATACAACATTTTTTGACTTACCTCCACATAATGTTTAGGATGTGGAGTGCGGTCTCGATTGCCAACTCTTAACTTCAATACATCCTTCACATTTGTTGACACTCTTGAGTTAGCATCCCAAAATTGTTGAATTTCATCCTTGAAAACATCTATTAGCTTCTTATCAAAACGTGGAAGTCTCCCACCATAAGCCCATGTATCAATTTGAAGCGGATCATCAAGTCTTTCTCTTCTTGCAAGTGCTCTACCCAAAGTTTTACGGTCTATATTGAAGTCAACACAAGTTTGTCTCATCAAACGAGCCTTTCTCAACTAATGACTTACTAAGGAGGTTGTAATAATCCTCCGAGCAACTCTCTTGTCTTTTTCTCTGCTAGTCTTCCCAATGCTATTGAGAGCATTGAAAAGATTCTTCACAACAATGGCATTTCTCTCCATTTTCTTGTTCACATGAATCCTCAATATCACAAGCATAGGTCTCATCTTTTGCATCTTTAACAACTACACAAAAATTTGACATTGCTCAACCAATGTCTTGTTTCCAAAAAATTGATCATAAAGTCTTGAAGCCCATAACCTAATGGTTCTATGTGACCTCTTTCCTTCCTAATTATTCATAATGTTCTCCTCAATTTCAATTAACCATTTAGGTGTTCTTGAAAGCCCCGAATTTGAAGATTGATTATCTTTATTGCAAGGGACTTCATTCTGCATATAATTTGGAGATGTGTAACGTTCATGTGGTTCTTGTGTAACATTTTCATTCCCCAAGTCTACATTTTCAATCTCCATTTGTACATTTTCAAATTCAACATCCTCTTCACTTACAACTACATTTACGGGGTGACCTTGATTAATGTTTAACATACCTTCTCTCCTTCTTCGGTGATTTTCCTTATCTTTTTCCCTATATGCTTGAATTTCTTCATCCATCTGCTTCCTCTTGTGTTTAGCCTTTTGATGACTGCTACTTCCCATGGTGAGACAACAAGTCGACAAAAATCAAACAATGGGCCCCAAATCATGTTTTTTTTCTC
This sequence comes from Chamaecyparis obtusa, assembly GCA_027943335.1. Classification (NCBI taxonomy): domain Eukaryota; kingdom Viridiplantae; phylum Streptophyta; class Pinopsida; order Cupressales; family Cupressaceae; genus Chamaecyparis; species Chamaecyparis obtusa. The sequence continues at coordinate 225,596 of BSBK01001281.1, forward strand.
CTACGTGTGAAAAAAGTATTAAAACCTTGGTTTGTCTAGTCTATGGGGATAGGGAATATTTTGGCCAAACATTGTCTGTCCAAAATTAGGTATCCAATTGAGAATCGAGTATCCGATTCCATATCGGGTACCTGATATTTCCTGGTAGATGAAAAAAGGGTGGGAGAAAATGAAAAAAATTGAACTTTTACATATTATATATGTTAGGATTAACAAGGCAGAAATAACAATTATGTGCAAATATAACCAATATTAGAAAACAACCAACCACATAGAAGAGAACACAAGACACAAAGATTTAATGTGGTTCACCCAATCCCTGGGCTACATCCACCAATAGCAAGTCCAATATTATTATTATCCAATGATTACAACCTGATTATAATCTGTAAAACTTTACAGCTCAATTATGCTACAAGTACTAAAAATCATACATCATGAAATCTCTAACCCTAAGCCATATTATATAATATTTTTCCGCTTTAGGCACTAATACATTTGGGGTCATTTTGCGACGGCTATGTGTCGCAATTGCGACAGCTATGTGTCGCAATAGCAACACCCATAGACGTCGCTATTTTTTAGTCGCAAATTGCGACGTCTATGGGTAGCCGTCGTAATTGTGACACATATCCCGTCGCAATGTGACTAAGATTTGTTAGCGGCATGGCCATCGTCCCCCCGTCGCATGGCTTCGGAGGGCCATCGCAATTGCGACAGACCTCCCAAGCAATTGCGACGGGCGCCTGCATCGCATTGCGACGGGTTGCCGTCGCAATTGCGACGCCCGTGGGTGGATTAAAAAAAAAAAATTAATTTAATACATTGCTAATGAACCACATTAATGCTTTTTTCTTTCAACAAATGAGGACAGCCACTGTAAAGACAACATGATAATGTACACTCACTGTAAGGACAGTCACAAATGAGGACATCTCACAGTGACTGTCCCTAGTGTAATTGCCACTTGAATGTATTGCTATTCAGCCACATTAATACTTTTCTTCTTCAACAAATGAGGATAGTCACTGTAAAGACAACATGATAATGTACACTCACTGTGAGTGTACATTATCATGTTGTCTTTACAGTGACTATCCTCATTTGTTGAAGAAGAAAAGCATTAATGTGGCTGAATAGCAATACATTCAAGTGGCAATTACTCTAGGGACAGTCACTGTGAGATGTCCTCATTTGTGACTATCCTTACAGTGAGTGTACATTATCATGTTGTCTTTACAGTGAGTGTACATTATCATGTTGTCTTTACAGTGTCAATATATGCATTATTACTTAAACTGAAGAGTACTCTAAATAATATGTCATTGTGGAGTTCTGATTGCTTCCAATTTGATATACGCTTGTTCTACTTATGTATCCAGCATCATGTAAGAAAAGTTGATGCTTTTAAATAGATTCATTTAGCCATGAAATGCCTGTGCATGTTACATACAAGATTCCAAGGCCCAAAACTGATTACTCATTATAATTCATGTACAGAATGATAATCAACCACAACGAGGCATGCGTAGGCGCTGCTTAGATTTTGAGGCATTAGAAGCTCGTAGAAGAAACTTGACCAATGGCTCATGGAATGCAACAAACTTATTGCCTAAAACAGGAGCATTGGTAACCACAGATGATGGTTTTGAAAAGAACACTTCACCATCAATGTCACGTGAGGGAACTGCAATTTCTGATGGCAAGTAACTTGTAGTATATAAGAGAGATGCAGGTACAGATGCTGGGAATACATTTCTAATGAACCACATTAATGCTTTTTTCCTTCAACAAATGAGGACAGTCACTTTAAAGACAACATGATAATGTACACTCACTGTTGTGTGCTATAAATGTGTCACACTTCTATGAATCATTACATGCAAGGAAACTCAAGAATGAGCCCTCACAAATCGATCCATAGCTCCCTAGGCATGGAGTGCAAGGGTTTTAAGAATGCTCTCAGCTAGAGCTATTTAGCCAATAACCTTGCTAGTAAACCATGCAATGGGAGATTCAATGAAGACAAGGGCAAGAATGCCAATATCCTCAAGAATCAAATGAATGCAAATGCAATGCAAGCTAGATTAAGAATGGAAATGCAAGCTAAACTATGGAAATGAAAGATGCAAGTATTACAAAGCCTCCTAGTTAAACTAAATGAATTAATCTAAAGCATAAAGGAAATCTAAGCTAAGAATGCCATGAAAATGAAGCTACTATGCAAGAAATGAAATCTAACTATGAAGCAAGAAAGCCATGATGATGCAAGAATGAAGACAAGAAGATAGAGTGTTGATGAAGATCCAAGATGAATGCCAACAATGCTCCAAATCTTCAAACCCTAGATGCAAGAATATCTCCAAAAGCTCCAAGATGACCTAGAAAACCTGTAGCATAACAATAGCATAAAAAGTTGGGGATCTAGAATGAAGAAGAGAGCTCTTCTTTTATAGGAAATGAAAAAGGAATGGGCCATGGAGATTAAGAGGCAAAAGATTTAATCAACGGTGGAGCTTAAAAGAGGAGCAATCCATGTGCACAAGTATCCTCCAATAGGAAAATAGGAGTTGACTTTTGTGTCCATATGAGACAAAAAGTGCTTTTTCCCTTTTTATAAAATAAGAATAATGCTTTATTTGTGCAACTTAGGATAAGAGGAAAAGTGGGCTTTTTATTTATTAAAAGGGGAGGAAATATTCCTTTTAAATAAATAAAAACTTAGGATAAGATGGTTAGCCCATAGAAAATAATCGAATAAATGATAGAACTAGGATTTGATCAAGAATAAGCAATTTATGATTTTAGCAAAAATGCTAGCAAGGGGCTAATAGTCTAGGTGACCATTTTTAGGTGTATACAACTGTAAGGATAGTCACAAATGAGGACATCTCACAGTGACTATCCCTTGTGTAATTGCCACTTGAATGTATTGCTATTCAGCCACATTAATGCTTTTCTTCTTCAACAAATGAGGATAGTCACTCTAAAGACAACATGATAATGTACACGGGCTGTAAGTGTACATTATCATGTTGTCTTTACAGTGACTGTCCTCCTTCAAGTGGCAATTACACAAGGGATAGTCACTGTAAAGGCAACATGATAATGTAGAGAAACGTTGTCATTTGTATTTTCAACAGTGCCGAGAGAGATTCCCTCCACGAAATCACAGCTACAATTTCTGAGTACGTTGGGTTTATTTTTCTTTTGTCATTATTATGTAATCTGGTATTCAGCTGTTACAGAGCTAAAATACCCAGAAATGAGGACATATCTGTGTTGAATTTATTGTTAGCGGCTTTGGTTATTTAGAAGTTTAATTTTATTTGTTCATCTTTCAAGCACAAACGTTTTGTGGACCGTAACATCTTCATTGTTTCGGATATGCAATGAAACAGCCGTAACTTGCAACTACCTTCACGGTACTTGTGTACATTATCATGTTGTCTTTACAGTGACTGTCCTCATTCAAGTGGCAATTACACAAGGGACAGTCACTGTGAGATGTCCTCATTTGTGACAAGGACAGTCACACATGAGGACATCTCACAGTGACTGTCCCTTGTGTAATTGCCACTTGAATGTATTGCTATTCAACCACATTTATGGGCCCGTTTGGACCACAGCACACAGTAGCATCTACAGAGAAGAATATCCTAGGTGTAACAAGTTGTAAGAATATACCAACAGTTCTAAGAAGTTCCCTAGCACATAGTAGCATCTACAGAGAAGAATATACAACATGAGGGCAGCCACTGTAAAGACAACATGATAATGTACACTCATTGTAAGGACAGTCACAAATGAGGACATCTCACAGTGACTGTCCCTTGTGTAATTGCCACTTGAATTACACAAGGTACAGTCATTGTGAGATGTCCTCATTTGTGACAAGGATAGTCACACATGAGGACATCTCACAGTGATCGATTGTCCCTTGTGTAATTGCCACTTGAATGTATTGCTATTGAACCAAATTAATGCTTTTCTTATTCAACAAATGAGGACAGTCACTCTAAAGACAACATGATAATGTACACTCATTGTAAGGACAGTCACAAATGAGGACATCTCACAGTGACTGTCCCTTGTGTAATTGCCACTTGAATTACACAAGGGACAGTCATTGTGAGATGTCCTCATTTGTGACAAGGATAGTCACACATGAGGACATCTCACAGTGATCGATTGTCCCTTGTGTAATTGCCACTTGAATGTATTGCTATTGAACCACATTAATGCTTTTCTTCTTCAACAAATGAGGACAGTCACTCTAAAGACAACATGATAATGTACACTCACTGTAAGGACAGTCACAAATGAGGACATCTCACAGTGACTGTCCCTTGTGTGATTGCCACTTGAATGTATTGCTATTCAGCCACATTAATGCTTTTCTTCTTCAACAAATGAGGATAGTCACTCTAAAGACAACATGATAATGTACACGGGCTGTAAGTGTACATTATCATGTTGTCTTTACAGTGACTTTCCTCCTTCAAGTGGCAATTACACAAGGGACAGTCACTGTAAAGGCAACATGATAATGTAGAGAAACGTTGTCATTTCTATTTTCAACAGTGCCGAGAGAGATTCCCTCCGCGAAATCACAGCTACAATTTCTGAGTACGTTGGGTTTATTTTTCTTTTGTCATTATTATGTAATCTGGTATTCAGCTGTTACAGAGCTAAAATACCCAGAAATGAGGACATATCTGTGTTGAATTTATTGTTAGCGGCTCTGGTTATTTAGAAGTTTAATTTTATTTGTTCATCTTTCAAGCACAAACATTTTGTGGACCGTAACATCTTCATTGTTTCGGGTATGCAATGAAACAGCCGTAACTTGCAACTACCTTCACGGTACTTGTGTACATTATCATGTTGTCTTTACAGTGACTGTCCTCATTCAAGTGGCAATTACACAAGGGACAGTCACTGTGAGATGTCCTCATCTATGACAAGGATAGTCACACATGAGGACATCTCACAGTGACTGTCCCTTGTGTAATTGCCACTTGAATGTATTTCTATTCAACCACATTTATGGGCCCGTTTGGACCCCAGCACATAGTAGCATCTACAGAGAAGAATATCCCAGGTGTAACAAGTTGTAAGAATATACCAACAGTTCTAAGAAGTTCCCTAGCACATAGTAGCATCTACAGAGAAGAATATACAACATGAGGGCAGCCACTGTAAAGACAACATGATAATGTACACTCATTGTATGTGTACATTATCATGTTGTCTTTACAGTGACTATCCTCATTCAAGTGGCAATTACAGAAGGGACAGTCATTGTGAGATGTCCTCATTTGTGACAAGGATAGTCACACATGAGGACATCTCACAGTGATCGATTGTCCCTTGTGTAATTGCCACTTGAATGTATTGCTATTCAACCACATTTATGGGCCTGTTTGGACCGTGGCACATAGTAGCATCTACAAAGAAGAATATCCCAGGTGTAACAAGTTGTAAGAATATACCAACAGTTCTAAGAAGTTCCCTAGCACATAGTAGCATCTACAGAGAAGAATATACAACATGAGGGCAGCCACTGTAAAGACAACATGATAATGTACACTCATTGTATGTGTACATTATCATGTTGTCTTTACAGTGACTGTCCTCATTCAAGTGGAAATTACACAAGGGACAGTCACTGTGAGATGTCCTCATTTGTGACAAGGACAGTCACACATGAGGACATCTCACAGTGACTGTCCCTTGTGTAATTGCCACTTGAATGTATTGCTATTCAACCACATTTATGGGCCCGTTTGGACCGCGGCACATAGTAGCATCTACAGAGAAGAATATCCCAGGTGTAACAAGTTGTAAGAATATACCAACAGTTCTAAGAAGTTCCCTAGCACATAGTAGCATCTACAGAGAAGAATATGGGTCAACGAGGTTGACTTCAAAGCCATGCAATCTAATGGTAATAGTAATATCATAATTTGACATACTATCAGAAATACTTCCTAAATAGACTATTCAATCTTATAAGAGATGGATTCATGAGAACTATTATTTATGAAATATGAGTCAATGACTTTAATTAAAAAAATTGCACAATCTAATTCTTGTAAAAATATCAAAATTTGACACATTGAAAATACCTTCCAAAAGTATCGTTAATTGATTAATATGAATCACTACTCATGAAATATAATTTTATAAACCTAATCTAAAAACTACACAATAAAAATCTTAATAGCAATATTGTAAGAAACTATTCCCAAAAGCAAGCCTAATAAAATTTGATGAAAATAATTTTTGTTTCACTCAACTTTGACATTCACAACTTCCTCTTTTATTATAATAAGAAAAAAAATGTCTTTTTAGATATACCTCATGAACCATACTCGAATAATCTATCATTTTTCTTCTCAAAAACATATTTGCAGAGCCTGCTTCTTTTACTTGTTTGTACTTTTATCTCTCTGATGGAAAGGGTTCCTTCAGGACACATTTTTCCAAGTTCACTGCTTGAGATATTTGAGGAGGGTTCCCCTGCTTGAGTATCCATCCAACCCATATTCGAGTAGTTCTACAATTGCACAGTCTAAATTAATAATACTGACAATTGAATGATGAATGATGATACATAGAATTGATATAAACTAATCCTAAAAACACTAAAACATTATTAATATATTTATATTTCATAAATAAAATTGATATAAAAGATTTGGAAAGATACATTAAAAAATAGAAAAACAGTAATTTATAATAGAAGGAAACTTAAATTGCTATTTAAAAAAAAAACAAGAGTCTTAAATCTTATCATTTTGTTTCATTATCATCCATAAGTACACACCTCTAGCATAATAATTATATTTTACCACCCATAAAATGAAAAAAAGATTTTCACAAGAGAAATTGAAGCTAGATTATAAAAATGAACCATCTTATTGGAAACTGGAACTGTTATCATACCCAAAAGGACTACAAAATTTCACCTTATCATACCTAGATTGTTGCTTTGCCTGGCGGAGGGAAATTTGATCAGTAAAATTGACACAGAGTATGTTGTCTCCATTGTCATGCTGGATAACAAAACACCAACTTTAATGGGCATGTACTGTCCCTTGTGTAATTGCCACTTGAATGCATTGCTATTTGATGCAGGGGCATCCCTAATGCAAGCCAAAGACACCATGATTGAAGGAAGTTGCCATGAAGCCAAGGAGTCAAATCCTATCAATTGGAACATAAGATTTTCACCTTGGAGCTTTGAAGGATTGACTGGTGAAAGGTCCTTTTGATTGACAAATCAGAGTCTTTTTGAATGACAAATCAGAGTCTTTTTGAATGACAATAAATTAGAATAGGAGTTTTAGATGTTTTCTTGGTTTGTAATAAATATTAAGGATTGATTTTATCTCCTTATAAACATCCACTTGTTGGACACAAGACCCCTTGGTGACTTATAAACCTTGGGCATCTTTTGAGTCCTTGGATGAAATGAGCATAGTAAGTGTTTATTAGGTGTCTTTTAGATGTTGTTAAGAAGTTTGAAGGTCCAAAATAACTTTAATAAGGTTCCTAAAGTTTCACAACACATTTTTAACCTTCTCGGCAAAGTTGTTTGCAAAGTTGTAATGCAACTTTAAAAGTTGCTTAGCAAAGTTGACATTTGTTGGATAAACTGTTCTAACCACCTAGATGGTTGAACCAACGTTTGGAGAGCCTATTTTAGGCTTCAAATGGTCGAAGACAGATAGAGAACCAGTATTGTAATCATTTTGCTTTCATAAAAAATAAAAATAACCCTGTTTTAGTGCATTTCTGGTGAAAAATGAACTCTGTACGGCTGTACGGATGGTGGTTGGATGATAAAATTTGCCTGGAAGTTGTAATAGTGACATCTGATGCTTTGGAAGTTGGTTTGATTGATTCTCTTTGTTTTATATCTAAGTTATTTCAAATTTTCTGTGCATTGTTTACAAACCCTCATTTTCAGGGTTTGACTGATGTAAAGACCTTAACTCACATTTCAACCATTGGAATTCCTTCTTCCTTGGTGGAATGAGAGTTAAGGATGTATATTTGTATATTCTAAAAGCCCTGACTACTCTGCATCACTATTGAACCACATTAATGCTTTTTTCCTTCAACAAATGAGGACAGTCACTGTAAAGACAACATGATAATGTACACTCATTGTAAGGATAGTCACAAATGAGGAAATCTCAGAGTGATTATCCCTTGTGTAATTTCCACTTGAATACATTGCTATTGAACCACATTAATGCTTTTTTCCTTCAAGTGGCAATTACACAAGGGACAGTCACTGTGAGATGTCCTCATTTGTGACAAGGACAGTCACACATGAGGACATCTCACAGTGACTGTCCCTTGTGTAATTGCCACTTGAATGTATTGCTATTCAACCACATTTATGGGCCTGTTTGGACCATGGCACACAATAGCATCTACAGAGAAGAATATCCCAGGTGTAACAAGTTGTAAGAATATACCAATAGTTCTAAGAAGTTCCCTAGCACATAGTAGCATCTACAGAGAAGAATATACAACATGAGGGCAGCCACTGTAAAGACAACATGATAATGTACACTCATTGTATGTGTACATTATCATGTTGTCTTTACAAGGATAGTCATTTGTGACAAGGATAGTCACACATGAGGACATCTCACAGTGATCGATTGTCCCTTGTGTAATTGCCACTTGAATGTATTGCTATTGAACCACATTAATGCTTTTCTTCTTCAACAAATGAGGACAGTCACTCTGAAGACAACATGATAATGTACACTCACTGTAAGGACAGTCACAAATGAGGACATCTCACAGTGACTGTCCCTTGTGTGATTGCCACTTGAATGTATTGCTATTCAGCCACATTAATGCTTTTCTTCTTCAACAAATGAGGATAGTCACTCTAAAGACACAATGATAATGTACATGGGCTGTAAGTGTACATTATCATGTTGTCTTTACAGTGACTGTCCTCCTTCAAGTGGTAATTACACAAGGGATTTGTGTTTTCATTTGTGTTTTCAACAGCGCCGTAACCCTCCGCGAAATCACATCGGGATATAAGGGCAAAACAAACAAGAACGTTGTCATTTGTATTTTCAACAGCGCCGAGAGAGATAAACAAACTTAAAACTCAGACTTAAGAAAGATGAAGGCAATGCTTCAAAAGGCCGATGCCCTAAATATGGGAAAACACAATACCACCATTAAACGATGCCCTAGTCACCGTATCAATGCTGCCAGCTCCGTACCAGTATGCTGACTGCTCACTTTCATCTTGTGATAAAGGTAACTTCATTAATCATACTTGAAATGGCAGCATACGAACTAAAGCTGATGAACATTTATAAACTAAAAGTTTAAAACTACAAATTACAAATGTAGTAGTTTCATACGAAAAGAACTTGATGTCTGAAATTTACCATTAGAAGTATCCAAAGGAATACCACAGTACTGTTGAACTTGGAGAATCGGAGATGATCTACACAGCAAGGTTCAACAGCTGTAAGGACTGTTACACCATCTTTAGCATTTGAATACATTTTCTCCTTGGCTTCTGGTGGATCCTCAAAGACCCCCAATGACGTTTTCCCTACAATTATCAATTGTTTGTCAGTATGAGATATTAATAAATAAACATTAATCACAATATTAGGCAAACAATGTTCTTGATGTCTGAATCTAAATCACAGAAAGCTCTAATAAAGCAGTTCTCAGTTTCACATTAAACTAAGTTTCAATTTCAAATGGTTATAATAATTTTTGCAAGTTATAAGTAGCTGGTTACAGTATATGACATAAAAAGAAAAAAAATCATTTCTATTCTTTTCTTCTTTTTCTCTTTCAACGAAGCTTTTGCACCACACAAATGCATACCAAGAATTTCTCAGGAGGTTTCAAGACCATTGCATACCAAACTTCTTCTCTATAGATGCTACTGTGTGTCATGGTCCAAACAGGTCCAAATAGACCTAGTGACTCTAGTAGGTCTCCAAAACCTGTTCTGCAGCAATAACTCTTCAATTTGACAAAGGACCTTATGAACTTATATGTTTTTTGAGTACCCTTTTTGATGTTCTAACAATCCTCCAACTCCCAGACCTTGACTCCACTCCAGCATATCAATATCCTTATTGAGTCCGCAGACCTAATGCATGCCTTTGGGTGTGGGTTCCAAAACAAGGCATTGAAAATGGGTGCATGAAACCAAGATTAGAGTTTGAAGATGTCCACCATGCTCTAAAGATCTAGATTCAACAAGGTTTGAGGTCCTTTACTTGCCGCTACCCTCTGATCTTGCATAATCCATCAACTCCTAGTCAAGAACATTGAGATTCTTGACCTAGGGCTTGCTCTTGAAATTCTCTGGCTTAGTATCCTGTTCCAAAGCTTTTAAAATATGAAAATAAACCCCCTTAACTTGCATTTTACAAAGAACAGAGGATATCCTATGGTTTATTTGCAAGTTAAGGCCATTTGAATGCAATAACCCAAAAAATGAGGGTTTGACAGAACAACAGATAAGAAAAAGGAATAACTTTGATATAAGGTGTCTTGAATCTACCAAATAAACTCTCAAAGCATAAGATATAAATAATCTAACTTCCACACTGGTCTGCCCTCCCTTTCACATCCGTACACTGTACAGTGCTTGAAGGAAATGCACAAAAAAGGCTCTGAAATAGTGGCTCTATCTGACAGAGAGTCCATGCTAGGCTTCATGACTAACCTAGAGCACATTCCTTGTTATGGAGGAAGTTTGAATGGTGAAGAACTTATGGAATGGATAGAGGACCTAGATAACCATTTTGACTACAAGTATCTTATTAATAACCATTTTGACTACAAGTATCTTATGGATAGAGGACCTTGATAACCATTTTGACTCATTTAGTATCTTATTGAGCTTCACTTTGTTTCGAGAATATAGTTTAATATTCTCTACTAAACAGGGCCAACCACGTGAAGGTGGAAGCTCATTTGGCCCCACCCCCCTCCCCCTAACATCACTCTACATTCCCCGTTAACATCTAACATTCTTTCATTCTTTCAATTATTAATAAAATGTAACATTCAATCAATATCACATGATAACATTCATTAACACATTAGATTCGTTAACACACAACATTCATCAATATGAAAATAAACACATAATTCATGAACATTCATTAGCACATAATTAAATTCATTGAGACATAAAATTCAGTCATTATCAATTAAGGTATTTAGATGATAATCATTTCTTTTTTCTCTTTCTAATTTTTTTTTTCTATGTAAGCTCTAAGAGGAGCATCAGTGTTATCATCAATACCCCCCTCATCAGTTGTTTTGTTCTTTGTTCTTGATGATCTCAAATTCCTATGCTGCTGCAAAGGGGGGTCCTCTACAATAACAAATAAAAGAGTTAAATTTAAAATATTTAATTATAATTGTTACAAGTATTTAATTATTTTAAAGAACATAACTGTGGTGCTCTTTAATTACCTGATCTGGCCACATCATTTTGTCTAGACTCAACCTCAACATGCTCATGAGCACCGACCCCTCGATCCTCTACAGTTGCTATACAAAATGTTACATTAATCCAAACACCAATTGTAATTACATATAAAAATTTTAATAGCAAATGTATACCTCCACCACTAGGATGCACATCATGCGAACCTTCATTATGCATAGATTGTGTAGAAGGATTGTCAGGCTGCATTCCAATATCCTACACATTGTTATCATTGCTTTCTTAAAATAGATATACTCACTTTATATTAGAACTTAACATCAAATAGACTAATTGGTAAAGTATTCAATTTGAAATAAATTTCATTTAGCTTATTTACCTGTGGCTCAGATGCATCATTATTTGAACCTTGCACACTGATTTCAGCTCGTAGCCGTTCAGCCACGGCTCTATAGCCTTGTTGGAAGCCAATTCTCTTGTCCTCTTCTGTGAGGCATCTATTGAACTCTGACCCCTACATTTTTTCTTGGTATGGTGAATTTTACTTGCATTGTTTGATCAAAAAAAATTTCCTTGCAATATATAAAAAAATTGATACAAGTTTTCATTTACTAATACTTACAACTCGTGCTTGAAGTTTGGAAAAACCACTAGAGCCGAGCTTGTGTGTCCCGTGCTTTTCTAATCTTGCCTTTGTTGCCTTTGATGTGTCAGGCAATCTATGAAAAGTTTGAAATATGTTAGAGACCAGTATAGGAAAAATTTAGAGGTTAATTAGTACATAATTACATTCTCAAAAGTATCACATACCTTGCTCTACTCTCTACTGGCGTAATTCCTTTTTTCATGTCGGCTTTATACTTTCCATCCAAAATCAAACCCTACCACTCAGCCTCAAGAACACAGGGCGGACGCTCGTGCCTTGGGTTAACCTCTAAATATTTCCTGTACTGGTCCCTAATATACTTCAAACATAAACCAGCTCTTTCAAGGAGCTTGTTTCTCTCGAATGCACGAGGTCCAAAAAGCTGGGTCATACTATGTACAAGATCATCCTTCAACTTTTTATCTTGGTTATTCCACCTTTTAAGTAAAAAAAAACATGTTAGACTCATAAATGAAGAGAAGCTACCTTTAATATAGTTCAAGAAATTGATGAAAAGGAAAACTATTCTAGCAATGATATGAAATCAAAATAGTGGTTTGGGGTTTTAGTTAGGATATGATGTTCCACCATGTACGTATGGTGGGCCCGAATATCCGTAAACACTCGTCACCAAGTTTTCGCCAAAAAATATCATTCCCTACAAAATAATCATGGGATCATTAGTCGATGAAGAGTGATCAAAAACTAAATTACTATTATATCACTATAGAATAATAATAACTTTAAAGTACCTAGAAGTTTGGATACTTTTAAGGGAACGCCTTCATCGTCGCTGATGATCAATACGCAATCCTTCACCGTTCCCGTACTAGGAACACGGGAACATCTAGGAAATGATGTTGCATCGGGACTTGTTGCATCTCCTATTGCAAAAAATGAAAACCATTATCAAATGCCTCCAAGAAATAATACTTCAAGGGAAATAAATTGGTGCAGAGCACCCATGGCACAAACACAATCAAGGGATCTACATCATAAACACATAACACTTAAACACATAACAAAAGAGAGAAAAAGAGGGATTTGTGTACCAGTAGATGGTGCAACAGTTGGTGCATTTAGGCTGTGTGTTGTTGACATGGCAGTCGGCAAGACATTTGTGGCTATCCTGGATGGAGGCAGCGTTGTCATATCATCATGGAAAGGAGCTGAAGAATAAAATTGTTAGAGCATGCATAAATATAGAACGCGTGGACTAGCATGGACAAGATTGTTAGAGCATTAAAAAAAAAGATTGTTCGAGCATGTATTGTCAATGATTATGATCATTCCTATATATATTCAGTGGAAAACACAAGTGGGGAATGGAACATGTGATCTACCTGAACCACTTGCAATACCGGCCTCATCATGGGAATGGGGTTCAAAATTACGCAAATAACTCTATAAAGACAATGCATCCATATTTTAATTAATGTCATAAAAGAGCATAACATAAAAACCATTATTGAACTCTTGTAATAATTAAAAATTTCATTAATACTTACTTTAAAGTTTTCAGAAGTGCGCAACAACTCAGCTGCCCTATCTTTTATTTCCTGAGTCTGAGGATGTATGGATACCAAACGTAGAAGTTCTTTCCCAATTTTCTTTAGCAGCTTTTTAATGGAACCGATCGGGTCATCGGTCTCTGCTAAATCAATAAAAAAAGGGTCCACAAGGGGGGACTCCTGAGGGACTGCAGGTTTCTTTCCCTCTCTCCGACCACCGGCCCTCTGTGACAACAATAGTATTAGTATTATCAAAATTACTCCAAAACAATGAAGAAAATAACATTAAAAAAAATAACATTTTGCTTCTATCTAGTTTGCACAATTACAATGAGTTTTACCTGCTCATGTGTAGATGAGCTAGGAATATCATCACCATCACCTTCGGGCGGTTGCTCCATATTGTGCCCCTGTGTCAAAGATCAAGTATAAAAATGTTAGCCAAAAATTTAATAACTAAATGGTATGTTGGAGTCATTGATTAGAAGTTGGTTTAATAGTATGTACCACCCCCATGATAGTAGCCTCGTTTGTATCTATGCGGTTCAAATTGTAATCAATAAGCAACTCTTCCCCTGCACGTATTGATTTTATCGCACAGATGAATACACGATTTCCCTCGCGCGCCTCAAATATGCAATTGGGTTGCTTTATAGTTGACCCAGGTCGTGTACTATTTATAAAACCCGCAATATTCCCTGTTGCTTTTGGCCTTCCATCAATGTATATAGCCACACTTTTACTTTGATTATTGTCTTGCTGTTGTATATAATTTGCCGAGAGTGCATACCTACGCATACTTTTTTTATATTGAACAATATGCATCCAACTTTTGTAATCGTAACATGGTCCAACATACTCCATCAATTCAGAAACTTTGTTCTAAGACACCTTTATGCCATCCATAGAAAATAAGCCCAAACCATGTAATGATGATGGTGCTATGTGATATATCCTCTCATTAACACAAAAATCAGTGTTTATTGGAGGAAGTTCCTTGGGTACCCAATGTTTCTGTAGATGTTGGTACCTCAAGGGCACCTCGATGTCGCCTTTCGTCTCATCATCATAAGAACATGACCCCCCTTGAGCAAGGAAAAATTTCATGTGTTTATTGAATTTCCTTCTAGTCCTTTGACCTATAGTTAATCTCCCTATTCTAGATAAACTGCATGTCTCACTTTCCTCTTCTATTCCTATATTTCCCTCACTCGAGGAAGACACTTCTGACAAATACCTATTTGCTGGTACCTGCAAATGGGAGAGATCTTAGAAGACATCAATCTTACTATTGATAAGTGTATTAAATAGACTTTCTATAAGGTGTATTGACTTATACCTGTCGATCCATGAGACTGTGCGGGATGCTCTTGAAAGGGGTTCAATTTCCTGCAAATGTAATTCAATTATCATGAGCATAATCACATCATAATCATAATCACATCCATCATAAGCATCACATAAAAATTAAAAACATTAAAACGTACACATTATAACACTTATAGCTTTTAAATAGATAATGAATAAACTATGTAACCATTTAAGACAAATATATTTCTATCAAGAAATGAATATTAAATACATTAAGGATTGATGGCATACCTTTAAATTTCATCATCTTCATCCTCATCATCATCATCATCATCATCATCATCATCATCATCATCCTCGTCATCGTCGTCATCATCATCGTCCTCGTCGTCGTCGTCGTTGTCGTCATCATCAACATCATCATCATCAACATCAACATCATCTTCATCATCATCATCAGTAGCAGCATCATCTTCTTCTTCTTCTTCATGAAAATTTGTCTCAGGAACATCATCCAATAATTGTCGATCATGATCATCATCTACATCATCTTCTACTTCTTCGGTATCTTCTTCTTCCATCGCATTATACTTTATCGGCCTTCCTCTCGGTTCATGTCTAACAACAAATGACCAACCTGGTTTATGTGAAACCTCTGAGTAAAATACCTGCTCACATTGGCTTGGAAGAACATAGGGCTCATCCCCAACTGGCTCAAATGACCTTGTATTAACCATTGTAAATCCATTATCATGTTCAATAATAGTTCTATTAGGATCATTTGGATTAAGTCGTAGCCTATACCATTTGACAACGAAGAGTACTAATTTGAAGGAACTAAAGTCGCACTCAAGTATATTATCCAAAATGCCATAGTATTGATTTTTAGACTCTTGAGGATCTAAGTCATTTCTAGATGAAATATTAGTCACTTGAAAGACTGCAGTTATTCCAGAATCACAAGTTTTCTTTGTGTCATCCAACACTTTGACGCGAAATTTTTGACCATTACAGAACTTACCCTTGTGGTGTTTAACCTGCAATAATATGTGAAACATGTCAAAATTATTATATCGTGAGTTGATAAACATACGGGTGATTAATAATTTTGTACGTACCTGGAAATCTCTTAAACCATATGCTAAATCTATTTCCCTTTGCATAACATTAGAATCTCCATTACGATGAGCTTCTTTAACCAATGAAGATACACCTTCCCATGTTAATGTGTGACCAGAATGTTGACATCGTTCAATCCATACCGTCATCCAATCAAGATTGTTTGCAATATACAAATGTAGTGCATCCCACTCTCGAGAAACTGTACAAAAAAAAAATAGACGACTTACAACTGATTTATTTTGAAGATTAAGAAATAATTTATTACAATAACATCTTATAATTTATTACCTGTCACTTTCCTCAATCTACCTTTCCCCATCAAGTACTCCCCTTTGAATTTTTTAAAAGGGTCGAGATCCCAAATGCGATCTACATGGATATTTGAAGCAAACTTAGGAAGATATTCAGTAATGTACACCATAGTCTGGTATACCATGTATCCCTCTACCATAGAACCCTCAGGATGTGCTCTTTGTCGAACCAAAGCCTTCAAAGATTTCAAGTGCCTCTCAACCATCCACATTGACCTAGTGTGTGCAGGTCCACACAATTCAATCTCCTCAACTTGGTGTATGAGGTAGTGTTCTTGTGCATTGAAAAAAGTTGGAGGTAGACACTTTTGCATTTCACACAATAAATGAGGAATTCTTCTCTTCCAATAGTTTATATCTTCTTTATGGATTTCTTTAGATGACAACCACCTACATTAAGAGATTCAAGTCACAAAAAATATATAAATACGAGACTTTACAAAATAATATACAATAGATTACATAGCAAGAAAAACAAATCGCGAATATAATAAATATATACAACAAATTGAACAGATATTACTGCTTACCTCATGTATTTTCCAAGATCATATATCACTTGTTTGATGTTATTGTTGAAGTGCTCTGGGAGAGATAGAGGTAGCACGTACTGCAGTAATTATAAACCAATCATTTCATTATTTTCTAACATAACATAATGAATAGTACACATAGTTTATGAATATATTGTAAATACAGAAGAACATAACTTACCTTGATGAAAGTATGCCAATCATGCGTTTTGAGCCCTGGCCCAAATTCACTTTTCTTTGATATGAGATTGCTTATGTTCCTAGCAAATCCTGTGGGAAATCAAATTTTTCGTATGACTTCTTTTATGGCATCACTTTGCTGCTCCGTTAATAACCAAGGAAGGGCACTTATATTAATCTGATCTCTATTGCTATTTGAGTGAATGAAATTCTTCAGTGCATGATTGGATTCATGAATGTCATTACAAATTTTGACAATTTTTTCTTTGTCACGCCTTCCATCCAATATTTTCCACAGTCTCTGTTATATTCTTTCCAACATGCATAAGATCGAACAAATGCACAATTTGTAGGTCCTCGTAGTAGGGAAACCTACTAAATTGTCTGGGATAGCTTTTTAGTCCCTTTGGAAGGTTGTCAGTAGTGCCTTGACGACCTTCACGATCATCAATTACATAATTAGTAAACAAAAATCACAATAGAAATATATAAATTACAAACATAAACCATTAAGTGGAATGACATTACCTCGACGATTAATTCTATTATATTCCAATTTCCATAGGCGAGGTGTCATTCTTCATGGCTTTGATGTAGTGTCTTCTTTCCCATTGAAAAGATGTTTTTCCATACTTCGATACTTATGATTCCTGTGGAGGAAGTGTCTGTACTCATCAAACACATGCTTTCCTAAACTTTTTGAATGACGAGATTTCATCTTTGGACCAAAAATTGGACATGCAAATTTTCCCTTTGTTTGAAGACCTACAAGATAATGATATAATTG
The DNA here is from genome assembly GCA_027943335.1 of Chamaecyparis obtusa. Lineage (NCBI taxonomy): Eukaryota > Viridiplantae > Streptophyta > Pinopsida > Cupressales > Cupressaceae > Chamaecyparis > Chamaecyparis obtusa. The sequence goes on from BSBK01001281.1 coordinate 243,476, forward strand.
GATTATTAAATATGTTGATTTTTATAATTAGAATTATCATGCGCAACTTGAATTCACTATAACATACCACAAAAATGTGTTAGCCCTGGGGCATCATGTATTGTCCATACAAGTATTGCATGGAATTGAAATTGTCTTTGTCCTATTGGTCTAGACACGTCATACATAGTGACACCGTTCCATAACTCCACCAACTCATCAATAAGAGGCTCAATATATACATTCATATCTTTAACTTGATATTTACCTACTTGAATGAACAGTAACATTACATAATTATTGTGACCATTTTACTGTAAGATTTGTAAGTACATGTAAATTAATAACTATCAAATGATAAAATACCTGGAACAATCATTGCCAACATAATGTGCTCCCTCTTTATTGACATCCACGGAGGAATGTTATTGTTGATAACAAAAACAGGCCACACCGAGCAAACAGATCTCATCTCTCCAAATGGATTGACACCATCCGCTGCCAATGAAAGCCTGAGATTATGAGGTTCTTCTTTGAAGTGTTGCCACTTTTCCTCTATCTGCATAAATGCTGAACCATCCGCAGGGATTCGAATAATGTCATCTCGACTTCTATTGCGTGCATGGTAATCCATAAATTGTGCCAAGCTAGTACACCTGAATAATTGTCGCATCCGTGGAATAATGGGGATGTAACGAAGAACCTTGTGAGGCACCTTTTTTGTTATTCGATCTGTTCGATATCTACTCGTATGACATACAGGGCATTGTGTTGCAAATTCATGTTCTTTATAATATATAATATGATCATTGGGACAAGCATGTATTGCTTGATACTCCATTCCAATATCTTTCATAATAGCAGATAATTCCCGATATGAGCGAGGTAGAATATTTGATGGTGGTAACAAAAACTCGCCTATCAATCTATAGCAAAAAATATAAGTTGTTAATATAAACAATATTAGTGGTACATTATTCACCCTTTGTTAACTATAAAGACATATATGACATACCTTAACATACGTGACATTGTTATGTTGGATAAACCATTCATAACCTTCAAGTTCAACAACAACAATACAGCAGAGAGAAGAGTTGTTTGGGAGTCTTTGTATAGGGGCTCGTATGCCTTCTCAAGTAGAGGTACATCAAGGCTATCATCATCATCATGATCAGATCCGCTTGGACTAAATGTGTCATGGATCAGTGTATTTATACCATCATCTTCAATTGTGTTTTCTGGCGCATGATCGTCATCTTCCATGGGATCATTATCTTCACCTTGGATATTCGCACCCCCATGTTCTTCCATATCATGTACTTCCCTGGGGAGATCAACCTATATAAAATTGATTAACATAAATAAACCATGATCTTCAACTCATCATCAAGTGATTTCATATGTATATAAATTGTTAAAATGATATAATGAACAACTTACTAGTGGATGATAGTCATGCCCCCCTTCAATGTGACCATTCTCCCTACAATGTCTCTTAACTGTTTTGATTAGCAATCTTCTACGGTTTAAGCCCTTACAAATTTTGCAGGGACAATAACATTTTCCATCACCTTTTCTTTTCAAGTTAGACCACAATCTAGCGATTGTCTCCCTATTTTGTTCTTCACTTATATTATCTGACATGATCGTTCTTCGCAGGAAGCAAAAATTGGGCTATGAAAACTTCGGTCTACAACTTTCAGTGACTAAGCAAAATTGTGAAAAGTACACAAATCTTCTTAGACCTATCCTTTAATATTTTAAAAGTCTAGTTAAAATATACATTAGATTAAAAAATATACAATTTTCATGCCTGAGCGCGCGGCTACGACTAGTGCAATAGTCTTCTTGCTTAGCTCTAGAAGCTCTCTAGCAATCAAAACATATAAGCTACAAGGCCTAATAGCAATTTCAAAACATATAAGCTACAAGGCAAGACATATTACATGACATGGCAAAAGGATTAAAATATACATTAGATTAAAAAATATACAATTTTCAAACCTGAGCGCGCAGCTATAATTCGTGCAATGGTCTTCTTGCTTAGCTTTAGAAGCTCTCCAACAATCAAAACATATAAGCTACAAGGCCTAATAGCAATTTCAAAACAAGGGTCATCAAAAGAACCAAAAACAATGTGTGAAAACAATACCTTGTGAAGTGGTATAGACAATTAGAAGATGCTACTATGTGCTAGGGAACTTCTTAGAACTATTGGTATATTCTTACAACTTGTTACACCTGGGATATTCTTCTCTGTAGATGCTACTATGTGCCGTGGTCCAAACGGGCCCATAAATGTGGTTGAATAGCAATACATTCAAGTGGCTTACACAAGGGACAGTCACTGTGAGATATCCTCATGTGTGACTATCCTTGTCACAAATGAGGACATCTCACAGTGACTGTCCCTTGTGTAATTGCCACTTGAATGAGGTCAGTCACTGTAAAGACAACATGATAATGTACACATACAATGAGTGTACATTATCATGTTGTCTTTACAGTGGCTGCCCTCATGTTGTATATTCTTCTCTGTAGATGCTACTACGTGCTAGGGAACTTCTTAGAACTGTTGGTATATTCTTACAACTTGTTACACCTGGGATATTCTTCTCTGTAGATGCTACTATGTGTCGTGGTCCAAACGGGCCCATAAATGTGGTTGAATAGCAATACATTCAAGTGGCAATTACACAAGGGACAGTCACTGTGAGATGTCCTCATGTGTGACTGTCCTTGTCACAAATGAGGACATCTCACAGTGACTGTCCCTTGTGTAATTAAGTATTGTGGGGAAGCATTCTAAATAACCAAAGCCGCTAACAATAAATTCAACACAGATATGTCCTCATTTCTGGGTATTTTAGCTCTCTAACAGCTGAATACTAGATTAAATAATAATGACAAAAGAAAAATAAACCCAACGTACTCAGAAATTGTAGCTGTGATTTTGCGGAGGGAATCTCTCTCGGCGCTGTTGAAAACACAAATGACAACCCGCTTGATTTCACGGAGGGAATCTCTCTTGGTGCTGTTCAAAACACAAATGACAACCCGCTTTGTTCAAAACACAAATGATAACCCGCTTGATTTCACGGAGGGAATCTCTCTCGGCGCTGTTGAAAACACAAATGACAATGTTCCTTTTTTTTTTTGCACTTATATCCCGACCAACATAAGGTCCATTTGTAATACAACATGATAATGTACACTTACAGTGAGTGTACATTATCATGTTGTCCTTAGAGTGACTATCCTCATTTGTTGAAGAAGAAAAGCATTAATGTGGCTGAATAGCAATACATTCAAGTGGCAATTACACAAGGGACAGTCACTATGAGATGTCCTCATTTGTGACTGTCCTTACAGTGAGTGTACATTATCATGGTGTCTTTAGAGTGACTGTCCTCATTTGTTGAAGAAGAAAAGCATTAATGTGGTTCAATAGCAATACATTCAAGTGGCAATTACACAAGGGACAATCACTGTGAGATGTCCTCATGTGTGACTGTCCTTGTCACAAATGAGGACATCTCACAATGACTGTCCCTTGTGTAATTCAAGTGGCAATTACACAAGGGACAGTCACTGTGAGATGTCCTCATTTGTGACTGTCCTTACAATGAGTGTACATTATCATGTTGTCTTTAGAGTGACTGTCCTCATTTGTTGAAGAAGAAAAGCATTAATGTGGTTCAATAGCAATACATTCAAGTGGCAATTACTCAAGGGACAATGTCATGAGCCGTGACATATTGAACTTAGTATAATAATAAAATGATTAGATGATATATAATAATCTATTATTAACGGTATATAACAATAATATATAATTATTATCAAAAGATAATAATAATATATAGTTAGCATAATAAGTAATATGTTAATTAAATAATATTAAAATATTAATAAATAATATAATTATGATTATAATTATAATATAAATTAATAATAAATAATTATTAATAAATTATATATATTATATTATAATAATATATTAAGTAATAATATTAAATCAATTATTGATATAATAATTTTAATATATAAATAATATTAATAAACCTCTCAATATAAAACAATATGTTATCACTATAATAATATTTATTATAATATTATTAATATTACTAACATCATTAATTATAATATTTAATAATAACAATAACATTAATAATAATAATAATAATAATAATGTTTAAAGCAATATCGAATATCTGTAATCGATATACATCTACATTAAACATCTGCATTATCTATCACGATGAGGAATGAAGAAGTGATACAACAATCACTAGTCATTACACATCGATACCATGAGAGGATGATTAATGAACCAAATACTATGAAGTCAAGATCAACATGATATGAATAAGGGATAGGTCGCTATGTGTTTCAGAAGATGTATTTATAAGCAAGAAGGATAACCATTCATATATTATAAATAATCATTAATTGCACAAGTTTAGACAATGACATATCCGATAAAGCAATATCAAACATGAAGACCCGCTAGCAAATATGCACCATCACTTCCTATGTTATCATGACAATAACATAAACTAGATTGAATTCTACTATCTATATCAATAGACACCACATAGGAGGATATCAACTAAAGGATTGAAAGATTATCGATTGTCTGAGATAAACCACATCTTGTAGAAACACAAAAGCATCAGTGATTATATCACAAGCTATTGATGAATGAGGCATCAGTCATGGATAATAAGTACAATGTATCCTTAAGTATTAACAGGAATGGAAGTCAATTTGAAGATCAAACTCCATTACCAGCAATCAACCAATAAATGGACAATTATCAGAAAATGATATCGACTTATATCAGAGTAGAAAGATTGGATATCATCATAACAATATGGGATAAGGCAAGAGTTAATATCGATTGACTAAATACTAATGATAGTTAGACCAAACTAATACAAACACAATGGATGTTAACTACTGGTTGCACTACCAATTAGGGAAGATTACCTTCATAAAAAGATTTGATATTGAGTCAATCTGGGAGTTATCTATGATCAGAAAATAATGAAATAATATTATGTGAACTGTCGGATTATGGAAAGGTGTGATTAACAAAGGGACATGGAGGAAGAAACAAGACACGTCTCATTCATAGCATCTCTTCATTTGTTAAAGACAATATAAGAATGCATTCTCGTCAGTCACTCAAGGCATCATTAGAACTTTATTTACTTATCCATATTTGGATATACTCAATAGAGCATCTGCCTTTGGCAGTTTGGTTTCAAGTTTATCATTGCAGATCAGAGACAACACCATGATTGCACAGATAGAAAGGATAGTCAGAAACAGCATCAATATTTGAAGTTGCAAGCATATAATTCAGAATCTGAAATAGCAACATATCACTCATAGCGATATTACACATTTGCATAATTACATCATCATATCAGACACAGCAAATACATTGCTGTAAGCAATACTTATTGATTGTATATCGATATTGTTTATATTAGACATACCATCATTATACTATCACTATAAGTGATAGGAAACATCATATTCATAGCATATTTCATATCATTATATCCGACAGTGCTATTAAACATATTGGTATCAATATCATCTTGCACACATATTGTGATTGAATCTGAAATAGCGGTTGATATCTTAAGTAACCTCCATTACTTAGTTTAATTGTAAGTATCTGATAGAGTAAGTCTGAGAAGTGGAGTAATTGTTCCTGTTTTCCAAGTTAGCCAAAAAGGGGACATTACAGACAATCACTGTGAGATGTCCTCATGTGTGACTGTCCTTGTCACAAATGAGGACATCTCACAATGACTGTCCCTTGTGTAATTCAAGCGGCAATTACACAAGGGACAGTCACTGTGACATGTCCTCATTTGTGACTGTCCTTACAGTGAGTGTACATTATCATGTTGTCTTTAGAGTGACTGTCCTCATTTGTTGAAGAAGAAAAGCATTAATGTGGTTCAATAGCAATACATTCAAGTGACAATTACACAAGGGACAATCACTGTGAGATGTCCTCATGTGTGACTATCCTTGTCACAAATGAGGACATCTCACAATGACTGTCCCTTATGTAATTCAAGAGGAAATTACACAAGGGACAGTCACTGTGAGATGTCCTCATTTGTGACTGTCCTTACAGTGAGTGTACATTATCATGTTGTCTTTAGAGTGACTGTCCTCATTTGTTGAAGAAGAAAAGCATTAATGTGGTTCAATAGCAATACATTCAAGTGGAAATTACACAAGGGACAATCACTGTGAGATGTCCTCATGTGTGACTGTCCTTGTCACAAATGAGGACATCTCACAATGACTGTCCCTTGTGTAATTCAAGCAGCAATTACACAAGGGATAGTCACTGTGAGATGTCCTCATTGCTGACTATCCTTACAGTGAGTGTACATTATCATGTTGTCTTTAGAGTGACTGTCCTCATTTGTTGAAGAAGAAAAGCATTAATGTGGTTCAATAGCAATACATTCAAGCGGCAATTACACAAGGGACAGTCACTGTGAGATGTCCTCATTTGTGACTGTCCTTACAGTGAGTGTACATTATCATGTTGTCTTTAGAGTGACTATCCTCATTTGTTGAAGAAGAAAAGCATTAATGTGGTTCAATAGCAATACATTCAAGTGGCAATTACACAAGGGACAATCGATCACTGTGAGATGTCCTCATGTGTGACCTTTGTGAAGGCAAGTGCCAATTTGTACCCAAGTTACCAATATTGTGGCAAAAGTGGGAATGAAGCAGTTAGGGGTCAAATTGGGAAAAGAAGTGTAGAAGTGGCCTATGTGAGGTCTAAATAGCCTAACTAAGTCATGGTTAGGGTCTTATGGTGTTTGAACAATAAGTTTTGAACCAAAATCCCAAAGGTTGTAACAAGTTGTCAATGTTGTCATTCACAACATTGACAACATTTGTGCAAGGGAGCATTTTCGAGTAAGATGGTTATGTAACTATATGAAACCATTGAATTAGGCATCAGATCAACTATAAGAGGCCTCCATCGATCTATGCAAAAGGTTGGGGGGAAAAACATTTGTTATTAAGAAGATTTGTAGAGTAACACGGTTTTAGTGAATTCTTGAGTTTTTTTGTTTCTTTGTTTTCAGTTGATTAATGGATTAGATAGCTCGCAGTGTCTATTGGAAAAGTTAGTACAAGTTTTTTTTTTATTCTGTGTTGTGTTTTTTTTGAGTTTTGAAGCATTCCAACTAGTTTGTTAATTCTTTTGTTAAGTACCCTATCATTGGTTTGAACCAGGCAGGTTGAACAAATGGAGTCTTAGCTCATCATTCCATTGTCAATTTTGTACGGGCTCTTGGAATGGGTGAGGAGACTCCATGTACTATATGTTTGGAAGGAGGGGCCCTGGGAAGCTCATTTTCTATGTTTGCAATGATGTCCTAGGTGAGTCAGTTGAGCACAGTTAGGGATGACAAATCATTACAAGAAGATTACAACAAGTTGAATGCATTGGTTGCTTCAACTAAAATCTCATGGAGAGGTAGACACACATCTAAAGAAGCCCCAAGTTAAATTAGAAGATTGGGTGAGTTTCTTTGGTTGCTAAGAAAACAAACTCTTAGTCAGACTGTCCAAGTTGTGTCAAAATACTTGTTTTCAGGCATGGCTGTAGCAGTTGGTGTACAAAAAATCTAGGAGGAGAAGACCTTAGATATCTTGGAGTTCTCAATAAAGGGCATCTGAATCCTAAGCCCTTTAGGTGGCTTAATATAAACAAAAAGGCTTGACAAAGGCCTAATTGCTAGCAGCCTATTTTTTGGGTGCAATTAGCATGGTTTGATGAACCGGATTGAAGTACTGATGAAAAGTATAGGTGAAGGAGTAATATTGAAACCAATAGAGGTCCTAGTGGCCAGCCTCTCCATGGAGTAAAGTTCTAGTTGAATGTGTTTCAATTTGTGAAGACAAGACTAGGAGTGTCCTAGTAGCTAGATTGGTATTGAGCAGAGTTCGTTGTATTTCTTGTTGGTGTGCACTAGTTGAAGGAGTGGGATCTTGGGTAGAGATACCTAAAGAGTGTAGGGATAGTTAAGTACCCTATCAAGTCAAAACATTGGCCTAAAGAGACCCTAGTGAAGGATAGGGAGTGAGCAAGACAAAGTGTTACATCAATTAACAAGATCATTTTTTGGTAATTGTGTACATTATCATGTTGTCTTTACAGTGACTGTCCTCATTTGTTGAAGAAGAAAAGCATTAATGTGGTTCAATAGCAATACATTCAAGTGGAAATTACACAAGGGAATATCACTATGAGATGTCCTAAGTGTGACTGTCCTTGTCACAAATGAGGACATCTCACAGTGACTGTCCCTTGTGTAATTGCCACTTGAATGAGGACAGTCACTGTAAAGACAACATGATAATGTACACAAGTACCATGAAGGTAGTCGCAAGTTAGGGCTGTTTCATTGCATACCCGAAACAATGAAGACATTACAGTCCACAAAATGTTTGTGCTTGAAAGATGAACAAATAAAATTAAACTTCTAAATAACCAAAGCCGCTAACAATAAATTCAACACAGATATGTCCTCATTTCTAGGTATTTTAGCTCTCTAACAGCTGAATACCAGATTACATAATAATGACAAAAGAAAAATAAACCCAACGTACTCAGAAATTGTAGCTGTGATTTCATGGAGGGAATCTCTCTCGGCGCTGTTGAAAACACAAATGACAACGTTCTTGTTTTTTTTGCCCTTATATCCCGATGTGATTTCGTGGAGGGTTATGGTGCTGTTGAAAACACAAATGACAACGTTCCTTTTTTTTTTTGCCCTTATATCCCAACAACATCGCAATTGCAAGTTAGGGCTGTTTCACTGCATACCCGAAACAATGAAGACGTTACGGTCCACAAAACGTTTGTGCTTGAAAGATGAACAAATAAAATTAAACTTCTAAATAACCAAAGACGCTAACAATAAATTCAACATAGATATGTCCTCATTTCTGGGTATTTTATCTCTCTAACAGCTGAATACCAGATTACATAATAATGACAAAAGAAAAATAAACCCAACGTACTTAGAAATTGTAGCTGTGATTTCGCGGAGGGTTATGGCGCTGTTGAAAACACAAATGACAACGTTCTTGTTTTTTTTGCCCTTATATCCCGATGTGATTTCGCGGAGGGTTACGGCGCTGTTGAAAACACAAATGACAACGTTCTTATTTTGTTTGCCCTTATATCCTGATGTGATTTCGCGGAGGGTTACGGCGCTATTGAAAACACACATGACAACGTTCCTTTTTAATTTTGCGCTTATATCCCGACAACATCGCAATTGCGACAGTGACAAATGTATTATCGTCGCAAATTGTGATGGTGTCGGGCTATATTTGAAAAAAAAAGGGCAAAACCACATGACATTTTCCTGCCGTCGCAAATGGCCGTCGCAATTTCACCCCAAATGTATTAGTGAGGGTTAGAATGAGTTATAACATGTTAGCCCAAAAATAGCCAAAAGTATGTCAGCCTCAAAATTTTTTGCCTTGGGGGCTGTGCCCCTAAACCCTCGCTCAGGGCCTGGTCCAACCCCAAACCCCAGCGAGGTCAGGAGGAAAAGTGTATAGTACTTTCCTAGATAGTACTTTCCTAATCAGTCACTACAAGCTAACAATCTCCCACTTGGTGACTGATCACTATCCACACTATACTAAAAAAGCTCCCACTTGGAGACTAATCCTGTAGCAATACCACTACCATATGAGGCTCCCACTAGATCAAACCACCTTGGACTTAGTTGTTCCTTTATTCTATTCAGTCTAGAAGACCAACTAAAGCTAAACATGAGTTCAACTTCTCCCTTGTTACTACCTTTGTAAACATATCTACTGGATTGTCAGCTATATGAATCTTTTCCAATCTTAACTGCCCATCATCCAAAACTGACCGAATGAAATGATACCGCAACTGTATGTGTTTTGTCTTTGAGTGCAAAGTAGAATTCTTCGCAAGATGAATGGCACTTTGGCTATCTGTATGTAGAAAATTATCCTTCTGTGGATGTCCCAATTCTTCCATGAAGAATTGAAGCCATATCATCTCCTTGGCTGCCTCTATAGCAGCAACATACTCTACCTCTATAGTGGATAAAGAAACCACCTTTTGTAGTTGAGAAATCCAACTCACTGCTATCCCACCAACAATAAATACATAACTTGTAGTACTCCGCCTGCTATCTATATCTCCTGCCAAATCTAAGTCAACATAGCCTTGTACAACAGTAGTAGAACCCCCAATGTGTAAACACTTACTAGATGTACCTCTCAAATATCTAAGAATCCATTTGATTACATTCTAATGCTCAATACCAGGGTTACTCATATATCGGCTAATGGCTCCCACTACGTGTGCAATATCTGGCCTAGTACATACCATAGCATATATTAAGCTCCCTACAGCTGAAGCATAAGGTACCTTAGACATTTTAGTCTCTTCTTCTGGTGTCTTTGGACACATATCCTTAGTCAATTTCAAATGACCAGGCAAAGGTGTGCTGATAGCTTTGGCATTCTCCATGGAGAAATGTTGCAACACCTTCTCAATATAATCAGCCTGAGATAAAGTCAGCTTCTTATTTTTCCTATCTCTGCAAATTTTCATACCAAGGATTTGTTTTGCTGCCCCCAAATTCTTCATAGCAAATGTATGTGCTAACTATTGTTTCAACCCCTTAATGTGATCCATGTTAGACCTAGCTACAAGCATATCATCAACATATAAACATAAAATAATGTAGCTATCATCATCCAACCTCTTAAAATAAACACAATGGTCAGAATGGCACCGACTATATCCATGCTCATTCATAAAAGTGTCAAATTTAATATACCATTGCTGAGGTGCTTGCTTCAAGCCATATAAACTTTTCTACAATCTACACACCAAATTCTCCTTACCCTTGACCTCGAATCCTTGTGGCTGGACCATATATATTTCTTCATCCAAATCACCATGAAGAAAAGTTGTTTTAACATCAAGCTACTCTAAATACAAATCTTTAGTAGCCATGATACTTAAAATAGTACGAATAGAAGTCATTTTAACAACAGGAGAAAATATCTCATAAAAAAACAATGCCCTTTTTCTATGCAAATCCTTTTACAACTAACCTGGCTTTAAATCTTTTCTTACATCCATCCTCTTCTTTCAGCCTGTAAACCTGTTTATTTTGTAAAGCCCTTTTACTTGCAGGTAACTTGCATAAATCCCAAGTTTGATTTTTCAGCAAGGAGTCCATTTCCTCTGTCATTGTAGACTCCCACTGAATCTTTGTATCCACCTACATAGCTTCATTATAACATTCAGGTTCACTAGTATCTATTACAAAATAGAATATAGAGAGGGGGAAAATCTTTCTGGAGGTCTACTTAGCCTTGTTGACCATCTAACATTCACTGGGGTGTGTGGTATTTGTTGTTGCTATTGTTGTGGAGCATAAGGAACTGCTGGAACATCATCTTTTGGAGTATCATCCAGTACTACATAGTCATTTTCTTTGTTCTCATGCTGCTGCAACAGATCTTTGTACAATACTTTCTCATTGAATATGACATCCCTGCTTCTTACAATTTTATGATTTTCAAAATCCCAAAACCTATAACCAAATTCATCAATGCCATATCCAAAAAATTCACATTTCTTTGACTTAGCTTCCAGCTTGGTTCTATTTTCAGAATCTATAAGTGCAAAAGCTTCACAACTAAAGGTTTTGAGGAAAGAATAACTCACCTTCTTACCACTCCATGCTTCCTTTGGAATACCACAGTCCAAAGGAGTAGAGGGGCCTCTATTGATTAAATAAATAGTAGTATTTACAGCCTCTGCCCACATATTTTTGGGCAGCCTAGCAAGCAACCTCATACTCCTTGCACGCTCCATTATTGTCCTATTCATGCGTTCAGCCACTCCATTTTCTTGTGGAGTCCTTGGTACAGTTTTCTACCTATGAATACCATTAGAGGAACAATAATCTTCAAATTATGTGCTGCAATACTCACCACCATTATCAGATCTAAGACATTTTAACTTTTTACCAGTCTCATTCTCAACCAAGCATTTCCATTTCTTAAAAGTTTGAAATACATCAGATTTCTGCCTAAGGAAATAAATCCATACTTTTCTTGTTACATCATATATAAATGTAACATAATACAGAGAGCCACCAAGGGAAGATACCTGAGCTGGTCCCCATACATCTGTATGCACAAGCTCTAATTTCTCATTTTTATTTTCCTTCCCACTCTTCACAAAACTAACTCTCTTTTGTTTTCCATACACGACTTTCACAAAAATCCATATTGACACATTTCAGACCAGGTAAAACTTTCTTTGAATGAAGTAATTTCATACCTTTCTCACCATGTGCTCGAGTTTGTTGTGCCACAGTGCTATGTCAGAATCTACAACAACGGTCTGATGTTCTTCCTGCTCAAGTGCAGCCACTATTCCTAAACATTCATTATCTTTTGAAACAATTAAAGTAGAAGGAACAGTATGACCTATACAAAGATATAAGGTGCCTACTTTCACACCTTTTTCTACTACTAAGGAACCCTTTGAAACCTTCCAATTTCTATCATTAAAAGTAACTATGCAACCCTCATCACCCAATTGCCCTACTGAAATTAAATTCCTACTCAGCCTTGGAACATGTTTTACCTCTTGTAGTAGCCAATGATTCCCATTCTGCAACTTAATCTTAATTTTTCCCTTTCCAAAAATTTTATAGGGTTCATTATCTCCGAAATAAACTAGCCCAAAATCCCCTTGGATGTAATCAAGAAAGTAACCTCTATGGGGTGTAGCATGAAATGAAGCTCCAGAATCTAAAACTGATGAATCATCAATACTTTCTAAAGAAAGAAGCAAGGCATCCTCTTCAGGTTTATTACTTACCATATTTGCCTCCTTGTTACCTTCTTGTTTGTCTCATTCTTTATTCTTCCAAGACCAAAAATCTTTCTTCTTATGACCTGGTTTTCTACAATATTAGCAATCATTTGGCCCTTTGGATTTGGACCTCTTTTCCTTTGATTTTCCTCTTGATTTCCCATAATTTCTAGAGTTATTTCCTCTCTCATTGGTTCTACCTATGCTTTGTGTATTTAAGGCACTACCTGATGTGGATCCACCTGAGCTTTTTGAATGAATTTCCTCACTCAGAATAACACCAATAACATCATCATATTTTACGGTATTAGAACTAGAAACATAATTACTAACAGCCATTACCAAGCCATTCCATCTTTCAGGCAAAGAACACAAAATCAAGAGAGCCCTAACTTTTTCATCAAAAATAATATTAATAGAAGTTAATTGACTAGTAACTGTATTAAACTCATTTCAATGATCAGTAAATGACTCACCTTCCACCATTTTCATATTAAATAAACACTTCATGAGAAATACTTTATTTGAAGTGGAGGGCTTTTCATACAACTTCGCTGGGGTTTTCATCAAATCTTCAGTTGTCATAGCTGATGTAATATTGAATGCCACCGATTGTGCTAGGCATAATCAAATACTACCAAGAGCCTTTCTATCAAGAAGAACCCAGTCCTCATCAGAAATGCTTATCGGTTTCTTGGCTTTTCCTTCCAACGACCTCCATAGATCCTTTTGATAGAGATAGTCCTCCATTTTCATTTTCCATAATTGAAAGTTCTACCCATTAAACATGTCAACCTTCAACCTACCCTTGTCTTCCATTTCTCCCACTCAAAAATGACACTCCCACTAAACTGTGAGATCTTCCTGCAGAGGATAACTGAAAAATAACCTCGCTCTGATACCACTTGTTAGGATTAACAAGGCATAAATAACAATTATGTGCAAATATAACCAATATCAAAAAACAACCAACCACACAGAAGAGAACACAAGACACAAAGATTTAACATGGTTCACCTAGTCCCTAGGCTACATCCACCAACAATGAGTCCAATATTATTACTATCCAGTGATTACAACCTAATTACAATCCGTAATCCTTTACAACTCAATTCTATCGCAAGTACTAAAAATCATACATCATGAAATCCCTAACCCTAAGCCATATTATACAATGTTTTACCACTTTAGGGTTAGAATGAGTTATAACATGTTGGCCCAAAAATAGCCAAAAGTATGTCGGCAAGGTCGGGAGGAAAAGTGCATAGTACTTTCCTGATCAGTCACCATAAGATAGCAATATATATATATATATATATATATATATATATATATATATATATATATATATATATATATATATACTAATGTATTATATGTACTAATGTATTATATACTAATGTATATTTAATATATATAATATATTATATATATACTAATGTACATACTAATATATTATATATAATATTACCTTTTAGCTATTATCTTTTTCTCATTTTTTTTGTATGATGCTTTTGTATACAAATTGTGGATATTCTATGGGAAACTATCTGAGGAAGATATAGTAGTTGATCTGCGTCCTTTGGATAAAAAAGATGATCTGTAAAACTTAACCTAAAAATTTAGTTCTTCTAAAGAAAATGTCTAATCATGTAGCAAGGTGCAGAAGCTCAGGAAATGTGTAACAAATTAATATGCAAATATTTTTGTCCATAACAGTATTTTCTGCATTTATTATGATATTGATCTGATTTGATGCACCTTCGCTATTTGATCGATCCCTTCCCTTTCGTTTCACTTGGTTTTCTCATTTTGCACATCATAGGCCAGGATTTGACAGTGGATATGACCTTGGTATTGCCGACATTAATTATAAATTTTACCTTTTAGCTATTATTTTTTTGTCATTTTTCCTGTATGATGCTTTTGTATATGAATTGTGGATATTCTGTGGGAAACTTTTCATTTTTTTACTGTAGGATGCCTTTGTATACAAATTTTTGAGAATCTCTTGTAGAAATATGGAAATTATAATCTTCTTTCCTAGAGCATACATTAATGAAGTTCTTCATGCCTTAGCAGAGGAAGCCGACTAGATTGTTGAAGCTTATGGTACTACATACAGAAATGTGATATGTATTTTTGGCCTAAATTTATTTCTTGTTTCTTTTAGGTCTTTAAAGGTGGTTGGCAAAATCTTTGTATTAAATGTGCCTTTTACAGTTGTCGTAAACCTTAGCTACACAGAAATGGAGGCTTTGAAGAATAGTTCACTAGAGGTAGAGAGAGAGACTTCCTAGGGGTCATGGGGACTCCCTAGGGGTCCTAGTATGCCTTATCATGTGTTAGGACCCCTAGGAAGTCCCCATGACCCCTTTTGACACATTGGAATGCTCAAGTGTGTCTTAAGGGGTCTTAGGACCCCTTTGGACACACTTGAGCATTCCACTATGTCAAAAGGGGTCATGGGAACTTCCTGGGGGTTCTAACGCATGATAAGGTGTACTAGGACCCCCAAGGAGTCCCCATGACCCCTTTTGACACATTTGAACACTCAAGTGTGTCCAAAGGGGTTCTTAGGACCCCTTAAGACACACTTGAGCATTCTAATGTGTCAAAAGGGGTCATAGAGACTCCCTAGGGGTCTTAATGCATGATAAGGCATACTAGGATGCCTAAGGAGTCCCCATGATCCCTTTTGACACATTAGAACACTGAAGTGTGTCTTAAGGGGTCATGGGGACTCCCTAGGGGTCCTAGTATGCCTTATCATGTGTTAGGACCCCTAGGGAGTCCCTATGACCCCTTTTGACACATTGGAATGCTCAAGTGTGTCTTAAGGGGTCCTAAGAACCCCTTTGGACACACTTGAGAATTCCAATATGTCAAAAGGGGTCATGGGGATTCCCTAGGGGTCCTATTACACCTTATCAAGCATTAGGACCCCTAGGAAGTCACCATGACCCATTTTGACACATTGGAATGCTCAAGTGTGTCTTAAGGGGTCATAAGAACCCCTTCAAACACACTTGAGCATTCCAGTGTGTCAAAAGGGGTCATGGGGACTCGCTAGGGGTCCTAACACATGATAAGGCATACTAGGACCCCTAGTGAGTCCTCATGACCCCTTTTGACACATTAGAATGCTCAAGTGTGTTCAAAGGGGTTCTTAGGACCCCTTAAGATACACTTGAGCATTCCAATGTGTCAAAAGGGGTCATAGGGACTCCATAGGGGTCCTAACGCATGATAAGGCATACTAGAACCCCTAGCGAGTCCCCATGACCCCTTCTGACACATTGGAATGCTTAAGTGTGTTTGAAGGGGTTCTTAGGACCCCTTAAGACACACTTGAGCATTTAGACGTGTCAAAAAGGGGTCATGGGGACTTCCTAGGGGTCCTAATGTGTGATAAGGCATACTAGGACCCCTAGCGAGTCCTCATGACCCCTTTTGACACATTAGAATGCTCAAGTGTGTCTTAAGGGGTTTTAAGACCCCGTTGGACACACTTGAGCATTCCAATGTGTCAAAAGGCATCCTATTATGCCTTATCACACGTTAGGACCCTTAGGGAGTCCCCATGACCTATTTTGACATATTGGAATGCTCAAGTGTGTCTTAAGGGGTCTTAGGACACACTTGAACATTCAAATATGTCAAAAGAGATCATGGGGACTCACTAGGAGTCCTAATATGCCTTATCATGCATTAGGACCCCTAGGGAGTCCCTATGACCCCTTTTGACACATTGGAATGCTCAAGTGTGTCTTAAGGGGTCCTAACAACCCCTTCGAACACACTTGAGCATTCCAATGTGTCAAAAGGGATCATGGGGACTCGCTAGGGGTCCTAGTATGCCTTGTCATGTGTTAGGACCCCTACGGAGTCCCTATGACCCCTTTTGACACATTGGAATGCTCAAGTGTGTCTTAAGGGGTCCTAAGAACCCCTTCGGACACACTTGGGCATTCCAATGTGTCAAAAGGGGTCATGGGGACTTTTTAGGGGTCCTAGTATGCCTTATCATGCATTAGGACCCCTAGCGAGTCCCCATGACCCCTTTTGACACATTGGAGTGCTCAAGTGTGTCTAAAGGGGTTCTTATGACCCCTTAAGACACACTTGGGAATTCTAGTGTGTCAAAAGGGGTCATGGGGACTTCCTAGGGGTCCTATTGCATGATAAGGTGTACTAGGACTGCTAGGGAGTCCCCATGACCCCTTTTGAAACATTGGAATGCTCAAGTTTGTTCGAAGGGGTTCTTAGGACCCCTTAAGACACACTTGAGCATTCCAATGTGTCAAAATGGGTCATAGGGACTCTCTAGGGGTCCTAATGCATGATAAGGCATACTAGGACCCCTAGGGAGTCCCCATGACCCCTTTGGACATATTGGAATGCTCAAGTGTGTCTTAAGGGGTCTTAGGACTCCATCAGACACACTTGAGCATTCCAATGTGTCAAAAGGGGTCATGGGGACTCCCTAGGGGTCCTAGTATGCCTTATCATGCATTAGGATCCCTAGGAAGTCTCCATGACCCCTTTTGACACATTGGAATGCTCAAGTGTGTTTGAAGGTGTCCTAAGACCCCTTAAGACACACTTGAGTGTTCCAATGTGTCAAAAGGGGTCATGGGAATTTCCTAGGGGTCCTAATGCGTGATAAGGCATACTAGGACCCCTACGGAGTCCCCATGACCCCTTTTGACACATTTGAATGCTCAAGTGTATCTGAAGGTGTTCTTAGGACCCCTTAAGACACACTTGAGCATTCCAATGAGTCAAAAGGGGTCATGAGAACTTCCTAGGGGTCCTAATGCGTGATAAGGCATACTAGGACCCATAGGGAGTCCCCATGACCCCTTTTGACACATTTGAATGCTCAAGTGTGTCTTAAGGGGTTGTAGGACCCCTTCAGACATAGTTGAGGGTTCAAATGTGTCAAAAGGGGTCATGGGGACTTGCTAGGGGCCCTAGTATGCCTTATCATGCATTAGGACCCCTAGGGAGTCCCCATGACCCCTTTTGACACATTTGAATGCTCAAGTGTGTCCAAAGGGGTCCTAGGAAGTATAGATTCTTTAATGCTTCTAGTGAATCCAAATTTAGTTGTTATAAAGATGAGATGTTAGTGAATGAATTCTTGCTAATACTACTCTTCCACCAGATCTAGATTTCAACCCTTTTGTGGATCTACAGGCTCAAGTGCGAGCCCACAGGATTGGCCAAGAGAAAAATGTGATTGTATATCGACTGATTACAAAATGTTTAGTTGAGGAGAAAATATTGCAACGATCAAGAAGAAAATTGGCTATGGATAATCTAGTTATGAATTCTGTTAAGAATGAAACTATTAAGGAATTGCTTGAATCACAAACCATGAAGATAACCTTCTACAACAAAGAACATTCAAGAGCTATAGAATTTATTAACTCTAAATTTAAACGTCTTATTCAAGCATTCATGGAAGAGATTTCATTAGCATCCATGGAAGAAATTTCATTAACTTCAAACAAAATCATAAAAAAAAATTCATTAACTTCAGGAGAAATCATTTAAGATAGACAAAAACAAAATCGTATTACTCAGAAATGGTAGAGAAAGAAAATACTTGATAAACCAAATTTATCAAATTCTTGCAATCCATAGCTTCTCTCCAAGCGCAAAATGACAATCCATGGAGCCCAAATTATGATAAAAATTAAATTCTTTGAGTAAGTCATTCAGAAACACATAGAATACTATAACGCATGATGATTTATAGAGAATTTATGATGGACTATGTTGTACAAAAGCCCGTAATCCCTTCCATATCTTAGAGTACTAATGAGAAGCAATGGTGAAAGTTTGAGATAGAGGTAGCTCCGACATTGAAGTGACAAGACATTCTTCATAATATTGGGGTAGTGCCATCGAAATGGCAAGGCTTTCCTCATAATGTTGGGTCACCGCTGATCTCTTCTTTAAATTTATTAATGCAGTCAGTTCTATGACACTTGCATAATTTCTAGTACAACTACTCATTTTACCAAACCCTTCCCCACTCTCCATAATCTTCGACTAGTTCAAAGATCTATTTGGTTGTTCTTGTTTAACCTCCCAATGACTCTGTTGAGCTGTTAGATTATCAACAGGCATGGTACAATTGTTTGGTGACCAGAATCTATTTCAAGAACCTTTACAATTTAGCATTCCAGTTGAAAAAGTAGGGAAAGATACCATTTCACGCCCACAGGCGGTGGAAATAGAGTGATTATCTTGCCCTCTACTTTTGTAATTTGCCTCCAATGAACTATTCTTCAAAGCCTCCATTTTTGCATAGCTAGGGTTTACGATGCCTATAAAAGGAACAACTATGACCTTGTAGGGACTCATGCTCATGCTCAGAATCATATTATTTTCATGCATTCCCTAACATTTAATACAATGATTTAGCCAGCTGCCTTTAAAGACCTAGAAGATTTGAAAAATAAAAATTAGGCCAAAAATACATGCCGCATTTCTGTATGTAGTACCGTCAGCTTCAACAATCCAGTTGGCTTCCTTTTCTAAGGCATGAAGAACTTCATTAATGTCTACTCTAAGAGGAAGATTATAATTTCCATATTTTTGTAAGCCCTAAAATTTTTTTGTCGTTATTTCTCTCCACCTCTACTCTCTCAATTTAGTCATCTCCCTCTCCGTTGCACTCAGCTTAACCATCCTTACCTACTCTTTAATAGAGATTCTCCAAAATTTGTATACAAAGACATCCTATAGGAAAAAAATGAAAAGTTTCTGAGAGAATATCCACAATTCGTATACAAAAGCATCATATAGGAAAAATGACAAAAAATTAATAGCTAAAAGGTAAAATTTATCATTAATGTCGGTAGTACCAAGGTCATACCCACTGTCAAATCCTGGCCTATGATGTGCAAAAGGAGAAAAGCAAGTAAAATGAAAGGGAAGTATGGATCAAATAGCGATGGTTCATCAAATCAGATCAATATCATAATAAATGCAGAAAATACTGTTATGGACAAAAATATTTGCATATTAATGGGAAAGAGTGGGAAGAGCTTCTTGGATGCATGATAGAAGTTATAGATAAGGAGGAAGAGCTAGGAAGGGGAAAGCAGCAAAGGAAAGAAGTAAGATATGCATGTGAGCCTATGTTAGATGATGATGATGAGTACTCACCATCTGGTAGTAGCTCAAGTAGTGATGGAAGCTCTTCAGTGCACATGTACACTATCACAAAAAATTCAGATAGAGAAGTAACAAGTGTTGTGGAATTATCCATAGAGCAATGTGAAATGAAGCCTCAAATTGATTCATTAGCAAGCAAAGAATTTGGTCATGCACTTCATTCTAGCACCAAAAATATTTCTATTAGAAATGCCTATTCATCAATGGCCTTGAATTTATGGGACTTGGGAAACTAGGTTACTCATGTTGGGCAATATCCATCAAATGTAAGTTCATTGCCACCTTTGGCAAGGTAGTCTCACTCCTCATTTTACAAAAAAGGGCAGCCATCTATGGTCCAAGGTTTTAATTCAGCTGATGAATGGAGAGCTTCTCAAGGTACTGATCTCTTTCATAGAGAAGTTCCTAATTCATCTCAAGGTTCTCATTTAGGTGACCAACTCCTTTGAGGTCTACAAATAGATCCATTGATTTCCCAAATTGGTAAAAGGGTAGATGCAATTTTGGAAAGAGTATCCCAATTGAAGAGAAATGGAAATTCCAATGAGCATAAAGATATTGTAGATCCAATGAGTGTATCTTCTCCACTAACAAATATAACTGCATTTCCAGAGACTTGAGTTTAAATGGAGACTGTTTCTTCCCAAACATGCCCCAGCCGAGCAGATGAACTAGATGTTGCTTGAGTAAAGAAGATAGTGGTTTATTAAAGCATCTTCATTATCCCACTTGCTATTAGTTACTAGAGAGATAGAAAATCTTCTTAATAGAGATATTTTAAAGTGAGAGAAAAGGACATTTCAGAAGAAAATGGTTATTTTGGTGCCATCCAAGGTATGCCAATTACTCCAGATGAAGAGTAAAAGCCCATAGTTAATGGGAAAGAGTGGGAAGAGATTCTTGGACCCATGATAGAAGTTAAAAATAAGGAGGAAGAGCTAGGAAGGGGAAAGTGACAAAGGAAAGAAGTAAGATATGCGCGTGAGCCTATATCAGATGATGATGATGAGTACTCACCATCTGCTAGTAGCTCAAGTAGTGACAAAATCTCTTCAATGCACATGTACACTGTCACAAAAAATTCAGATAGAGAAGTAACAAGTGTTGTGTAATTATCCACAAAGCAATGTGAAATGAAGCCTCAAATTGGTTCAGTAGAAGGAAAAGAATTTGGTCATGCACTTCATTCTAGCACCACAAATATTTCTATTAGAAATGCCTATTTGTCAGGGGCCTTTTATTTATGGGACTTGGGAAACCAGGTTCCTCATGCTGGGCAATATCCCTCAAATGTAAGTTCATTTCCACCTTTGGCAAGGCAGTCTCACTCCTCATTTTATAACAAAGGGCAGCCATCTATAGTCCAAGGTTTTAATTCAGTTGACAAATGGAGAGCTTCTCAAGGTACTGATCTCTTTCATAGAGAAGTTCCTAATTCATCTCAAGGTTCTTATTTTGGTGACCAACTCCTTCAAGGTCCACAAATAGACCCATTGATTTACCAAATTGGTAAAAGGGTAGATGCAATTTTGGAAAGAGTATCCCAATTGAAAAGAAATGGAAATTCTAGTGAGCATAAAGTTATTGCAGATCCAATGGGTGTATCTTCTCCACTGACAAATATAATTGCATTTCCAGAGACTTGAGTTTAAATGGAGAATGTTTGTTCCCAAACATGCCCCAGTTGAGTAGATGAACCAGATGTTGCTTGAGTAAAGAAGATAGTGGTTTATTAAAGTATCTGCATTATCCCACTTGCTATCAGTTACCACTTTTTGAGTGGCTTGCCAGCTACTTCTGTGTGGGATTCTTGTAATATATAATGTCCTCATGCAAGTACATGCTAGTTTTTGTAAACATTTTCAGTTCTAAAGTGTTAGTAAGCAATATCAAAGAAAAGATTCTTGCATATGTTATTTAGACACATATCAATAAATTAGGAAACCATTTTTCTCCCATTACATGGCAGAAATGCCTAGATTCACTTTGTCGGTATCAATAGGCAACAAGATGAGGGAAGAAATATATTTGTGAAGAGGAAGTACAAATGTTACTGTCCAAAACCATTTGGAGAGTAATATTCTTCTCCTGGTTGTAATAAGAAACTCAAAATGTAGAAGACACCAAATAGTTGGGGCATTTATTTCCTATGACCTATGTCAATTTCAGTTCAATTCCTGAGGATGATATTCTCAATGTGTAAAAATAAACTGATGTGTTATTTTAAAATCATGTTGACTGAAATTTATGAACATATGTCAAATATCCATTTTTTCCAAAATTTGAAATAGAACCAGTGGCAATATAATCAAATTTGTGAATTTCACATCCAATCATTGGATGTTAATCAAAAGTACAACACGGTAATATTTTTGAACCGATAAACAATCTTAGTCTTACTTCAAACCTACTCCTGTGTATGTGGGTTCTTGGAGGTATCTACTAAACAATGTGTGAATCTGTAATGTCCCTATCCAAGACCTTACTCACTTTGCTTAAAACTCCTAATTAGAATTTGGATTTCTAATGCCTATTGTGATATTATTTAAGTTTTCCTTGCTCCTTACTAATTAATATTGTAATGAATTGGTTATCCTTCCCCTTCTCTCTCTCTCCTACTCTCTCCCCTTCCCCATCTCTCTCTCCTACTCTATATCCCTTTCCCATTCCCTCTCTCTCTCTCTCTCTCTCTCTCTCTCTCTCTCTCTCTCTCTCTCCCCCCCTTCCCCTTCTCTCTCTATCCTACTCTCTCCCCTTCCCTCTCTCTCTCCTACTCTCTCTCTCTCCTTCCCCTTCTCTCTCTATCCTACTCTCTCCCCTTCCCCCCCTCTCTCTCTCTCTCTCATCACCCTCTCTCTCTGTCTCGAGCTATCTCTCTCTCTCACCTTCTCACTCTCTCTTTTCCTCTCTCAGCCCCTGCCACCTTCTCACTCTCTCTCTTCCTCAATGGACACCCATGAATTTTTTAAATGGCTGATTAATTTCCTTTTCTTCTTTCAATGGCCATCCATGATTTTTCTGCAATCTTCCAACCTTTCGTACATAGTCGTAAAATACATATTAATATATTATACATATAAAATAATATACAATATATGATATATAATGTAACATTTAAAATATTAATATATATTAAATAATATTTAAAATGTAAAATGTATATTATATAATATTATATATAATATATAATCTAATATATAATTCTAATATATAGTTTTTGATATTAATATATAATTAAATAATATTTAATGTAAAATGTATATTATATAATATTTAATATATATAATATATAATCTAATATATAGTTTTTAATATTAATATATATTAAATAATATTTAATATAAAATGTATATTATATAATATTTAATATATAATCGATATTATATAATGTTTAATATATCTAATATATAGTTTTTAATATATAATATATCATATGAAGGATGGAGAAATCGGAGGGAGAAAGTGGAGGGAAAGTGAAAATTTAAAATTCTGCCATCATATTCGGGTACTCGATTAGGCTCGGTATTGCTTTGTGCACCAAACCTACATGGTCAACTATTGAAATGTCTCAAATACATGTCTTTCCCCTATTTCTCTAAGTTCCAGACTTTGACAATGTAGCTGATGACTTTTTTTTCACCCGAATTTGATAAAAAAAAAGGGTATCTTAAGGAGGTTATCAGCTTTCTATCGATATAATTGCTGCCAAATTTTGAATTTGGTAAGTAATTATTAGTTATTTTCTAATTGAGCTACCTCTAAAGTACTGATTTATATACTGATTGAAAAATGACTATAACTTTCAAATGGTATAACATTTTTGAAATCTGAAAAATGCATCACATTCTATGCTTTGCCTTTTATAAGGAAAATAAATAAATTAAATTTTGTAAAGTTTTGAATGAGTTAAGGTGGTCAGACATGGGAGTTTTTTAATTCTGAAAAATGTTGTAGTAGAAAATTCATAATTATTTATTTTTCTGGAATAAAATTACAAAAAAATATGTGTCACATCTGGGCATGAGTCTACTACTTATATATAAAATCTTATAATAAAATATTATCATTTGATTATGATTAAGGTGGTCGGACATACACCTACTTCTTATTTTTTTTAGAAATTTTTGTACTGCTGCATTGAAATCTATACTTTTCACCGATCATACTAACTTTTTCTCAAAAAAGGCCTAGTATTTTAGAAACTACATTCAATTTTCTACAGATTCTATTCTTACAACTTTTTGATATTAGGTTCATAGCTAGTTGAAATTTTCATGTCAAGTTGATTAACCCTGATTTGCTAATTTTTCATTGCCACTTAAGGGCATAGTTTGGCCCCTCATGATCTTGCACATACCCAAAAAGAGGAAATCAAGGAAAAGTCCATATCATCATATCAATGTTCATAACATCAAAGATCCAATAATCTATATATCAAGATACAAAATCAACAAGTAAGATCCACAAATCTAATATCCAAGAAGCTAGGGACCATATATACAACTTATAGAAATGTGCCTGTTTTGCAAATCAAGGGAATCATATTAGTATTCTATATCAGTGAGTCATCTTATGTCAATCAATCAATCCTATCACACCCAGTACCATTTGTTCATGTCTCTATATCCTGAGAATGAAGCAAGTGGTATCGATCATATCAGTTTTCACACTGATTGATTTATCCCACTATCAGTTCTACTATCCTATCAAATTGACAAATCACATTCATTGGTACCATTATCCTACTATCTTAATCAATTGTTTTTCTTAACTACAATAGACCTATCTATCTTGGACGTATAATTTGTGAATCATGACATATCAACAATGTTTTTCAAAAATGGAAACATATTCAATGAATCAAATATCATCAAATTTTTTTCAACTCAGGAAATCAATATGTTTTAATTTCTGAGGGGGCATCAGGGTATCAATTTGAAATCAAATATCAATGAATCAATCAGGCATCAAAAAAATTTCATTATTAGAGGCATATCAGCGAATCAGTGAATCAGGACTTAAAAAGCAATCAGGACCTAAAAGTGATAAAAAATCAAATGAATCTTTGAATCAATGTTCTTCCCACATTAATATAAAGAGGGGCATTTGTAGACACTAAAAAATGGACAAGTACTTTTTAAATTGCAAAAATCAATAAAATGCCTCAAAATCAGAAAAATGCATTAAATCAATTAAAAAAGGGATCAAATCAATTAAAATGGACATTTATGAAATGAAGTTGGACAAAATCAATTAAAGCAAAGGAAAAATCAAATAATGATGTTAAATAATTAAATCAAAGCTTAAAGGGGCCAAAAATAATACATAATTGATTTTAATCAATTAATTATATAGTTGTTTAATCAAAAATCAAAATGAAACCATTACCCTTACATGGCTAAATTTAATTAATTAACTGAATTTAATAAATCTTATTTTCTTTCAACAAAGTTGAGCAACCAATGAAAATTGAGGACAAAAAGACATAAATCATTCAAAAAGGATGAATCTCAATCACTCATTTTAAAGTTTCAATCTCATCCACTCAATCTTGTCCTTTTGTCCAAAGCTTTGAGACAAACCTTTAAATTGTCCCCCCATTTATGAACAAAGAAAAATATTTGACTCAACCAAGAGTTAATCATGATTACTTCACTCTACCCCCTACCCTTGGACATTTACTATAAATATGAGGTATTTTAAGAGCAATTCATAATCTTAGAAATTCATTTGCAAAGCATTGTTACTATAGGCAATTAAGGAGCATTCTAAGAGCATTTAAGAGCATTTAGAGCATTTAGCATTACACTTCATCAATTTGAGCTAGAATCATCATCATAAAAGCATTGTAGAAGCATAGAACATCATACATTCTCATTTTAGAAGTGTCACTAGTGGAGATTGAGTTGAGAGCTTCACTTACCACATCTTTCTAGATAGCCATGAGATGCTATAGATCTTAGTTTCATTTTTAAATTAGATGTGCATTGTATTTAATTTAAATTGTTGTTGTTAGATCTTAATTTCATGAAGGTGATATTCATCATCACACACATACAACTAAGATTATATCAAATCAGAATTGGTGTGTAATTTGTCAATGTGGTTCTTTGCTTCTTTCAATTCAGACTCCAATCTTGTTTTGTAATTCTTTAGATCCAAGATTTCCAAATTGGCATCCGTTAACTCTTCATTGAGTTGAAGGTTCTCCTTTACCTGTTCATTGTAGAAATCTTGATTGTTCATGAGTTTGTCATCAAATTCTTTAAACTGACTCAATAAGGATGCATTTTCTTTATTCAACTTCTTAACTTTTTATTCAAGATCACTGTTAGAGCGTCCTTTCAAATCCTTTCTTAGCCTTTTGATAGCTAATTGAGCATCACTAAATTTTCCTTTTAGTTCTTCAATTTCTCTTTCTGAATTGTTCTGGTCTTCAAGAGTTGCTTCAAGATTCTTCTTCAAATGTTTCACTTCTTCTTTGTCCATGATCTCCTCAAGTGGTTAAACGTTGCTAAGGACCAGAGCTTTGATACCAATTGTTAGGAATGGGAACACTAAGAGGGGGGGGTGAATCAGCGTTAACTATTGTAGACACTAAAAAATGGACAAGTGCTTTTAAATTACAAAATTCATTAAAATGACTTAAAATCATCAAAATGCATTAAATCAATAAAAAAGGGATCAAATCAATTAAAATAGACATATTAAATAAATTTGGACAAAATCAATTAAAAGAAAGGAAAAATCAAATAATGATGTTAAATAATTAAATCAAAGCTTAAAAGGGTGAAAAACGCTATATAATTGATTTTAATCAATTAATTATATAGTTGTTTAATCAAAAATCAAAATGAACCCATTACCCTTACATGGCTAAATTTAATTAATTAATTGAATTTAATAAATCCTATTTTCTTTTAACAAAGTTGAGCAACCAATGAGAATTGAGGACAAAAATACATAAATCACTCAAAAAGGATGAATCTCAATCACTCATTTTAAAGTTTCAATCTCAACCACTCAATCTTGTCCTTTTGTCCAAAGCTTTGAGACAAATCTTTAAATTGTCCCCCCATTTATGAACAAAGCAAAGTATTTGACTCAACCAAGGGTAAATCATGATTACTTCACTCTACCCCCTACCCTTGGACATTTACTATAAATATGAAGTATTTTGAGAGCAATTCCAATCTTAGACATTCATTTGCAAAGCATTGTTACTATAGGCAATTGAAGAGCATTCTAAGAGCATTTAGCATTATTATTTTGTCAATTTGAGCTAGAATCATCATCATAGAAGCATTGTAGAAGCATGGAACAACATACATTCTCATTTTAGAAGTGTCACTAGTGGAGATTGAGCTGAGAGATTCACTTACCACATCTTTCTAGATAGCCATGAGATGCTATAGATCTTAGTTTCATTTTTAAATTAGATTTGCATTGTATTTATTTTGAATTATTGCTATTATATCTTAATTTTATGAAGGTGATATTCATCATCACACAACTGTATTTTAAATTTTTACTTAAATCTTAATGTTGAACTTAAATACTTAAGTACTGAATTAAACATTCACATAAACATGAAATATGAAATCAACACGTGACACCAATATGGTTACGAGGAAACTCAAATAGGTAAAAACTCTGGTGGGACTTGATACCCACTAATATTCTACACTAGTGTTTTGTGATCCTTGTTAGAAGATCCTTTACCCTATTAGGAGTAGCTTTACAATGCTTTAAGTACAGTAGACCTTGTTAAGGGTCAGACCCTATTAGGAGTCTTTTACAATGATCCTTGTTAGAGGAGTGGACTCACTGTCCTAGAGCTCATTGCTCAAATGGTGAAGGCTACAACCTTCTGAGTTCAGATACACACTATATCTATAGGTGAATTGTTACTATGACAGTGCTTGTCTGATCAGTTCCTTTGGTGGACTGATGCTTTGACCTCTTGCAAAGATCTAATACATCATATGCTCTCTTTGCATACCTCTGCTCTACTTATCACAACTCTATTGCAACTTCCATGCCGAATATAATAGGTGCATCTTATATTTATATGCTCATACAAACAAAATAATTAGGTCGACCCTATAACTAATTACAAACAATGCTTCCAAATGAATTGGCTTAAGTGTGCTTACAATTATACATATGAATATGTCAGTAACCTAAATACAATGGGCACATGTCTTTTACAACATTAAATAATAATCACAAACCAAAATGTTAACTATCAGCTCTATGCTTTGTTCTCTACTGACACACATTGTCTGTGCAACTTCAACTGACTGTAACTTTCACATCTCTGCATATCTACTTATGCACTCATAGACTAAGCATAAGTATAGTCTAACAACCTTAACTTCAAGGGTGCATACCATAATTCATTCTTACACACATGTGCTAATGCTCTAAGTCTCTGGTACTCTGTATGCTGTCCAGTCTTCAACACTTAACTGAATTCTGATCTTTACACTTAGTGCGCTGACTCCAAACTACTATATGGCTTTGTTGCCATAATGACAACACTATATCTAGTCATATATCTTAGTATAGACAACTTGCCAACACATCTAGATTGGATTTAGGATTAAATTAAATTTAATCATGGTTTAGTAGAAATAAAGAATGTGAGGGGATTAAATAAATTTAAAAATTTATTTAAAAGGGGACTTTGGAGGAAAATGTATTAAATTAAATTTAATACATTATGAAAGATAGTATTTAAATTTAATTCAAATACTATCAATTAGTGATTTTATTTAATTAAATTAATTTAATTAAATAAATAGATGAATTTAAAAAATATAATTAATTAAAAATTAACTATAATGTTATTTGGGATCATTAATTAAATTTGATTAATGTTAAAAGGATGAATTTAGATGTCTACATTTTGCCCCTCTTTGATGCGGTGTCAAAAATGACATTGTGTCAAAGAAAAGAAAACATAGATGCCCTAGAAGAAAGGTCAGTAAGAGGATGTGCCCCCTTAGGAAAATAGGTCAAAATTAAAAATTTTGGTCAATTTTCACGAAAAAAGGGCAAAGGACTTTGCATGACTTAAAAAAAAGAAGGGAAAAAAGAAAAAGAAAGGTCAAAAAGACCTCTTCCCTTTTTTGAAAAAAGGGACCTTTTATAAAAGGGGGGAAAAGTGATTCATTTTTACCCCAAAGGAGACAGAAGAGAGGAGAGGAGAAGGAAGAATGGTTGGATGACGAGACTGAATGTAGTTGCGAGACCGGGTGTGAGTCTATCAGCGAGCAGCTAACAGGGGTGATCCGGTAAGTGCCTAAGCCCATCTTGGTTATTTTGTATTTTTTGAAAAAATGATTGGTACATGGATGGTTGGAGGATTTTTTTTTGTTTTAGTTTTGGGGATTTTTAGGAAAAAAAGGTCGGGGAGGGAAAATGGCGAGATGATAGTGCCAATTGGTAGCTCCGCCCAAGCACTACCACCTACAGGTGGTGCCTCCCATCGACTGATGAGTAGCTTCACCCGGGGATACTGGGCGTAGCTACCCATCACCAAATAGGAAACTCTGCCTAGGGATATCGGGTGTAGCCACCCGTCAACAAACAGGAGGCTCCACCCAGTGCCCTTGGGTGACGATGTTGCCCATCACTGGATGGTTGGCTCTGCTTGAGTAGACCAAGCATAGCCACCCATCAATAGATGGGTGGCTTTGCCCGCCGATCTCAGGTGGCAAGGCCGCCCATCGCTAGATGATGGCTCCACTTGGGTAAACCGAGCATAGCCGCCTATTGACAGATGAGCAACTCCACATGTTGATCCCAAGCTGCAAGGCCGCCCATTGCTAGATGGGAAACTCCACCTAGGTAAACCAGGGGAGCTACCCATCTATAGATGAGAAACTTCACTTAGACAGGGCTGGTGGTGCCACCCATCTACAAACGGGTGGCTCTACCTAGCCAAGGCCAGGTAGTGTTGCTTCAAAGGTGACAGGTAGTGGTGGGGGGGGAGGTCCCATTGTCAAAGGACAAAACATGAGGTTAGAATGAAAGGCGAGCTGAGGAGATGGTAGAGACTGATGAATGTTTCCTAGGTAATTTAGATGTAGGAGTCAGACTATTGGATTTTCTCAAAAGAGTGATGGCCAGACATGATGACACTGTGAGAGGATTTGATGGAGGCAGAGTGGGGCCAGGTGACTTTATGTGGCTTACAGGATGTGTATGAGTGGCCATGTCTGAGAGCACATAATGAATTGATGATAGCATTGATCAAGAGATGGCACTTAGATACATCAAGTTTTCATTTTCCGACTGGGGAGGCAACAATTACGTTATTAGACGTATGGAGGATTCTATAGATACTGATTCAGGGGGAGATGGCTAAGTATTAGTTGGAGAGGGCAGAGTAGTTTATGGATGAGAGCTTCTAATAGTGGGAAGACCAGCTACCAATTGATTGATAGTGGATGTCATGGCAAGGGGGGATGGAGGCAGGAGTGCCCTAGCTAGTGTTGTACTTAGCCAGATTGGTAGGAGGGAGACTGATGCTAGACCACTCAGGGCATGGATTTTTAATTAGATGGGTGAGGGTGCTGAGCCAGATGTTGGAGGAGGATGGTATAGAGTTTTTCTAGGGATATATGGTTTTAGCA
The DNA here is from genome assembly GCA_027943335.1 of Chamaecyparis obtusa. NCBI lineage: Eukaryota > Viridiplantae > Streptophyta > Pinopsida > Cupressales > Cupressaceae > Chamaecyparis > Chamaecyparis obtusa. Next base: position 274,253 of record BSBK01001281.1, read on the forward strand.
CAGGTATATTACGACCTTCATATGTATGTATATCATACTCAGTGGATGATGGGACCAATGGTTACACTGCTGCTAGTCTGGGCATGGGAGCATATTGCAATGGTATGACCATTGCAAGGAGAGGGCTGACCATAGCGCTATGATCCTTTTACATGTCGGCACCAAGTGCCCTAGACATATGAAGATGTGAGATCCATGGAGACTTGGCAGACGATATTAGATGAGATGATACGGTTTGAGTGGACACTGTACAGAGGGTGTGAGGCATGGGGGTACTAGAATGAGAAAATAGGGAGAGAGGATGATGCTCTGGATGCAGAGTACTTAGGATATGTTCAGATAGATTGTTGGCTGATTGGGAGGATGATTTTTTAGATAGTGAGATACATGCCTTCTCGAGTATGTAGACAGTTTGGCCTGAGGTAGGGTATAGTACCAGATAGTTATCCACATTTGATTGTATTGAGGGAGATTGGGTCAGTATGGGGCATCAGAGTAGATCTCTAGAATGCTAGGATTATCTAGAGAGGTATGCAACCAGTGCCATGGACAACAGCCTACGGATAGGTGGTAGATGCAGGGGTGACAACTGAGTATGCAGCTTGGTGGGAGAGGCAAAGGCTAGTGAAGCTGATAGAGCTAGTAGCAGAAGAGGCTAGAGAGTAGATAGAGTCAAAGACAGAGTCTGAGGATGAAGATGAGGATGAGGAAAGACCAAAAATAGTGCCAAGAGTCAGGTTTGGGGCATAGAGCTAGGTGACAAAGCAACGGAGAGGGATAGTATAGAGACCAATGACAGGTGGTCCTACACAAGCGGTGCAGAGGGAGCAAGAGGAAGTGGCCTAGGAGCCATTGTCAGAGGATGAGGAGATGGGCCTAGGAGGATCAGGAGGAGATGAGAGGTAGGGTGATCAAGAGCAGAGAGACACCTTATAGGTAGAGGTGATACGGTTAGAGGCTTTGGTGGTAGTGGAGAGGGATAGAGAAGCCAGGGTAGAGGCCACCAGGGTGGCAGAGAGAGAGAGAGAGAGAGAGAGAGAGAAGGGGCTCAGATGGAGGCTATGTGACAAGAGTTGAGCATACTGTAGAGTTGAGTGGGTATAGGGAAGGTTACCAGGGCAGGAGCTAACATGGAGACAGAGGGGATGACGGGGGAGGTAGCCCGATTATTGGGCCAGATGGAGGAGATGTAGAGATAGGCAAACATTCACACCCAACAACTGACAAAGGACATGGACACGTGGTAGAGACAAGTAGAGACCTATTGAGGGGAGTGGGAGCTACTGAGATAGGAAGTGATAGCGGCAGGTGTAGGGAAGTTAGTGACAGGTGTACACACAAAAGTAGTGCACTTCTCTAAGTCATTACATCAAAGGAAATCTATGAAAGGGAAACCTTCAATAGTAACCTAGAGCTCTCTATGCATGGAGTTGCAAGATTGTAAAATTGCTCTCAGCTAGAGCTAATAAACTTATGACCTTGCTAGTCAACCACACAATGAGAGATTCAAATGAAGACAAGGGAAAGAATGCCAATATCTCCAAGAATCAAATGGAAATGTAATGTAATGCAAGCTAATCTATGAAATGAAAGTGCAACTTAATCTATGAAAATGGAAGACCAAACTAAGCTATGAAAGGAAATATGCAAGTATTACAAAGCCTCCTATTAAGCTATGTGAGATTAATCTATAGCATAAAGGAAACTAAGATAAGTATGAAGCTATGAATGCCATGACAATGCAAGAAATGAAACTATGAAAGAATGTAAATGTGATGCAACAATGATCTCCAAAATCTTGATGCAAGAATGTCTTTAAAAAGCTCCAAGATAACCTAGAAAACCTGCAGCATACCATTAGCATAAAAAAGAATCTATATGCAAATGAAGAAGAGAGCTCTTCTTTTATAGAAAATGATAATCAATAGACAGTCAAGATTAAGAGGCAAAAATACTTAATCAACGATGGAGAAAAATAGAAGCTTGATCCTTGTGCACAAATATCATCTAATGAGAAAATAAGAGTTGACTTTATGTCCATATAAGATAAAAAATACTTTTTCCCTTTTTATAAAATAAGAATAATGCTTTATTTGTGCAACTTAGGATAAGAGGAAAAGTGAGGGCTTTTTTATTTAATAAAAGAGGAGGAAATATTCCTTTTAATTAAATAAAGACTTAGGATAAATGGTTATCCTAAGGAAAATAATCAAATAAATGATAGAATTAGGATTTGATCAAGGATATTGATATAATTGAAAAATGTTGATTTTTAAAAATATTGATTCAGGGATTTGATAAATTGTTGAATGGGGGCCCAAATTCTAGGTGACTATTTTAGGGTGCATACATTTGCCCCTCTTTGACTAATGTGTGATCATTTTGGGAACACATGCAGTCAAAGAAGTTGAAATTTGAGTTCATTTTTAAGATCACAAAACAACTCAAACATGTGTTCATTTTGGGAACATGCTCGGACAAAAATGAACAAAAGATTCTGGACATGAGTTCATTTTGGGATCACATCCAAAATAAGAGATACAAATCTCAAGCTGAGTGAAAGCTCATAAAAAGATAGCTAAATCAAGAAAATCAAAGATTAAATCCAATAGGTACTGCCCCCTTGGAATCAAAATCGAAATCAGGTAGAGGAGAGACAACAAATTGATAAAAGATGATCAAATCATAATTCAATCATAATCAAAGATAAATGATAACAAGATAACCATCAAGTAGTGAAGACATGTTCTAGTGATGAATTAGAAGAAAAAAAATGGGGTGAATGGAAGACTAGAAGTTTGAAAGACATGAGAAGGAAGAAATTCCATCAAAGATCGAAGAATTATACCTCAAAAAGTAAGTCAACTGCACAGAAGAAAGAGAAAATTTTGAAACATGATTTTGGCTATCAAGATGACCTAAAATTTTGATTTCGAGTCTGAAAATGGATCCAGGACATCGAAATTAGCTAGGGGTGCAATTTTTGTGCAATTCTGAGGTGTTTTGAAAATCAGCCAAAAAAGGTCAAAAGGCTACATAAGGGGTGAAACGTGTCAATTTCAAAATCATTTGTCATTTATCTATTTGAGAATTTTGAGAGCTCTGAGAGAGAAAAAATGGCTCAGCAGGCAACAGTTCTAATCCACAAACACAGATTCGAGCGCGCCTAGTTGCACAACCGGCCTCCACACTAGGCTGCCCTGGTATGTTTCTTGAAACTAGCCACTTGTGAGTCTTTTATTGCATTGAATACGTGTTTAGCACATTTCTCAAGAATTTTTCAAATTTAAAAATTTCAATTTTCAAGAAATGGGCAATATATTGCGGGATACTTTAGAAGTATCACACCCTTTAAAGAGAAATATCGCGCAATACTTCACGGTTCCTAGATGTATCACATGCACGTAGACACCAGTATCACATGTTAAATGGTGAACTATTGTGTGATACCTGGTGAAATATCGTACAACCAAAGGTATATCACACTACTATAGGAAGAAGTATCGCACGATACTTGTTCCAAAAGCAGTATTGCCCAAGTTAAAAATTTGATATTTTTAAGTATTTTTGAGCGAAAATGACATGGGTCCAAACAATTTTATGTTTTATATGTCTTGTACTGATTTTTAGACATTCATCATGATATGTACTAACATTTGGCTTGGTTTAATGGTGTGTAGGAGAACTTCCTGGCATTACTTGTCAGAGTGCTGAAGGTGGTGGGACTGAGATGTGTCTGAGATCTAGATGATCTGGGCGAGGCCGACATCAGAGCGATGGGATTTTGATATTTATTGTAGTTCCCATACATCTGAGCTGATCATGGTCTATTGATAGCCTTGGCTGAGCAATGGCATAGTGAGCATAACACATTTCACTTGCCCACTGGAGAGGCATCCATCACATTAGAGGATGTCTACAGGATTCTCAGAGTACCATGCCATGGCGAGCCTATAAGTATAATCATGCTTTAAGATATAATCGTTTAAGTGTATTGTTTCCATATGATGAAAACTAATCATGATTATTTGCTAGCATAGGTATACTATGATCAGGACACCACTGAGGGCTGACATGCCATGCATGTTGCAGGATGTCACTATTGTCCATTGACATGTCAGCTGGGACCGACTCATGGATGATTTCGGTAGAGATTTTCCAGTGCCATGTATTGTTGCCTCCATCATCTCACAGGCCCTAATGACTGATCATAGTCAAAAGGGATTCCCTCTCGGATGGGGCAAACTACTGGTTGACTTGATAGGCAGACCTCGGTGCATGGCATGGAGACCTGCCATACTCATTGAGATGTACCATGAGTTACATGAGATCATCTATAGGGATAATTGGACATGGGCTTGTGGTGCCATCTTGGTACATGTGTGGGCTTGGGAGCACATCATTGTGGTGTGCCCCAAGGTTTAGCTGAGAGAGCATAGCTATCCGTTCATATACAGGTATGGAGGGTTTATATCACATACCCATACTGGGGATGTGACATACTACAAATGGATCTTGGATGAGATGACCTTCTTCATATGATAGGGCAGTTGAGTCTTGGAGTGATGCAGAGGATGAGCTGAGCTACATGCTATGTAGTTGGCCATTAGTAGGATGACATGCAAAGATAGTCAAGAGATTTTGCATTACTCAGGTATGGCAATAGTTTGGACAGCAGCAATGGGTCTTGACAAAGACCACCACTTATGCGAGGTCTAGGGATGAGGAGGGACATGGGTGGCTACCCATGTTAGATCATCAGGTGGCCATTGAGGAGATGGATGCCATCAGGAGGGAGTCCTGGGATTACCTTCCTGATATGGTTGATGCGGGGGCTGACCTGGCCTACAAGATAGAGAGATGGAGGGTTCCATTCCCTCGATTCACACTGCCAGATGCAGTGCAGGTAGCACCAGGAGGAGGGGGAGATGATGATGACATAGGAGGGGATGGAGGTAGAGGCAAAGGTAGGGTGAGGGAGACTAGTGAGTGTTCTAGATCAGGTGGCCAAAAATAGCCACGAGTCAGAGCTCAAGGGGTGAGGAGGTGGAGAGACCAGCTTAGCACCAGGTAGTACAGGGGGATCTAGCAGAGGGTGATGATCTTAGAGCCTGCATACAAACTCTGGAGATAGAGATGTAATAGTTGAGGATCACCATAGCTATGAGGGAGCAATAGCTCATAGATGCCAGGGCAGAGGTAGAGCACGAGGAGTGGGCACTGTAGACTGCTATAGTAGATAGATAGTGAGTGGCAGCGAGAGCTGCATATTATTACGGTCTATATCTACAGGTAGTGCCAGCAGGACAGAGGGAACCCAACTATTCATCAACTATGAGTCATTCAGACATGGCACCTTATGCACCACCTCACCCTCCACCCACTAGTCCACAAGATGGTGGCAGCGAGTCCTAGGTCTAGGCTTAGGTTTAGGCATTTTTTGACATATCATTGAGACATTGATCCATTTTTGGGATCCCATTTTGTATCATTATATCATTGTATCATGACATTTTTTATATATGAGATTAATAGATTTATGATATATCATGTGTATTTGTCTCACTTGTGATGGATGTATCAGTTTATATATATTGTCTTGTCATATTGCTCAAAACTGTTTATGTATATGCTCATGGATGTTCTCTCTCATAGATGTATGTTTAGATTCTCATGTGTATGATATAGATTTATGTTTCTGAAAATGACAGTTTTGAGATATAGATATGATGATATGATTAACCCCTTGTGATGAACTAGAATAGGTTTGAGATGAAAAAGACAAGGAATGAAAGACATGAAGATATAGAAGGTGAGCCTAGTTGACCAACTAGTCCGTGAATGATGAAAAGGAGAGCTCTCTCCATATGCAAAATGAAAAGAGCTACTCTAATCATGAACCTAAAAATGCAAGCTACTATGAAAGTGGTTGACTTGCAAGGTCACAACGCTTATAGACATCTAATTATCATCATCGAGCGTTATTGGTAGCATTGTAAGATCATACAATGCACACTAGCATAGCTATGTGAATATGAATATGATCTATATCAGATAGAAATGTGGGAATCCCACCTAGGCATCAAAGACATATTGGTCAAGATGACTAGTGCAGTGAGATTACCTAAGGTTTGATATGGCAAGATTATGCTTGCATTAAGACACAAGAAAGTCAAGATGGCTACAAGCATGCACTCACATAAAAACAGTCAAGGATAATACCTTGTCAATCCCTAGTGTCAAGTAAGACCAGCATAAATGCTCATGATAGTTAGGAGCAACAAAATATACCCACAAGAAGATAAAAAAATAAAACATGTTCTCATACCCTCAGTCTTCTAGCTATGCATCATTGAAAACTTCTCAAGGAGAGACCAATCATCAAAGAAATCCTCATAGATAGCACACACAAAGAAAAATAAAGTCAACATATCTCAATTGATTTGATTGTTTAAGTGTGTGTGTGTTGGTCATAGAGTCAAACTTTGAGTATCAAATTTTCTAATGAGCGATATCGCATCATACTAGACTGTTGGTTAAGACATCTAATGAGTGTTTTAAGAAACACTCGACGCAAGGTAGTGTTGAAAAATACTATTTGGGGTGGTGTTAAAAAACAACTGTTGTGAAATGCCCCAAGAGACAAACGCACCTAAAGGACCTATGCTAACAGTTATGCCCCCCTAGACAAAAATAAAGACCAATTCCAGACCAAGTCAAATAAGGTCAAGGCATGATGGAGAAAGGCTCAATGTCAAGGATGCATGCTAACAAATAGGAGTGCAAAGGCCTCAAGTAGCGCCTATTTCTAGGTTTTCACCACTTGGAATCTTTTTTTCATTTTTTCATTTTTTTCTCTCTTTTTTTTGTATTTTTTCTACCAAGGCACCTGTTTCCAGGTTTTCACCAAAGTACTTTTTCTATTTTTTTGAATTTTTTTCTATTTTGATTTTTTTGAATGAGACATCAAAGCACCTATTGCTAGGTTTTTAATAGGATGCTCTTTTTTTTTCAAGACATTATATACTTTTTAGGATTTTTTCATCATCATATATCAATTTTTTTGGTACCTTTTTCAAGATCATAAAATATGTACAAAGGATGCCCCCAAATAGAACAAGCATCAAGGATAGAACTTCTTAAGGTGCAAAACATTGATGGGATCAGGGAGCTATTATCCCTCCTCATCAAATAACAAGTAAGCACCTATCCCAAAAGTAGCTATGATAACATATGGTCCAAGCCAATTAGGTTTGAACTTGCCCTTTTTCTCTCTATTTTGCTGGTTCTTAGGATTCTCTCACAAAACAAGATCACCTACTTGAAACTCTCTAGGGAGAACCTTCTTGTTGAATGTCTTGGACATACACTTCTGATATACTCTCATATGATCAAATGAAGCCTTGCACTTATCTAGAAGTTCTAATTCCTGTAACCTCATGGCACGATAATCTTCATCTATTACCAAACCTTTGAGAGAGACTCTAAGTGAAGGGATATCTACTTCTAAAGGTAATACTGCTTCAGCACCATAGGTAAGGGAAAAAGGAGTGGCCCCTGTAGGTGTGTTAATACTTGTCCTATAAGCCCATAATGCTAGATTGATTTGCAAGTGCCAATCCCTACCATTCTTGTGCACTGTCCTATGAAGAATCTTAAGAATGGTTTTATTAGAGGCTTCTGCTTGTCTATTTCCTTATGGAAAGTAAATGGAGGACCAATGTTGTTTTATTTTAAACTTTTTGCAAAGGTGTTTAAGGTCCTTGTTCTTAAATTGAACTCCATTGTCAGTGATAATCTCAGAAGGCATTCCAAACCGACAAATGATATGATTCAGAATAAACAATGAAACTATCTTGCTCAAGGCAATAGAAGTGGGACAGCTTCCACCCATTTTGTGAAATAATCAGTAGCCATAATAATAAATTTGTGTCCACCTGATGAGTTGGGGTGAATTTTTCCAATGAGATCAAAGGCCCAGTGTTGGAATGGCCAATGAGATATTGAAGGAATGAGCTCCCTACCTGGAGCATGAATTAGGTTACCGTGTTTTTGACATTTTTCACAAGACTTAGCAAAGGTTACTATGTTTTTCTACATCATGGGCCAATAATACCCCACCCTAAGCAACCTTCAGGCCATGGCAAGACCATTGGAATGTCCACCACAAATGCCCTCATGGATTTATGCTAACGCTTGGTTGGATTCCTCCTTTTCCAAGCACCTAAGAAGTGTCCCATCTAAACCCCTCCTATACAGATCACCAGAGATAAGGGTATGGTGAGAGGCATTGCGGATTAGATTTCTACATTTAGAATGGTTGAATATTTCAGGGATGATGCCATCACGAAGATATGAATAGATAGCACCATAACGGGAAGACTCATGAGTGACCAAGGTAAAAATGACGTGGCTTTCAAAGGAGTCAAAGATGGGATGGTGTAGCTCTTCCACCAGAAATTCAAATCTTGATTTGTGTTGTTCCAATTGAAAGAGTGAAGCTAGTGTAGCCATAGCATCTGCAACCTTATTTTCTACTCTAGGGATCTATTGAAATGTCACAAATGTGAAGTAATGTCACAATGAATCAACCATCTTTTTGTAAGGTATCAGTTTATCATCCTTAGTTTGGTATTGTTCATTTACTTGGTTGATAATTAATTGTGAATCCCCAAAGACATGTAACTCTATTATATTCCACTCTATAGCCATCTTAAGCCCATTGGTTAGAGCCTCATATTCTGCAATATTATTTGTGCATGGGAACAAAAGTTTGTAAGACTTAGGTATGTTGTACCCATGATGAGAAATAAACAATAATTCAGCTCCTGATCCATTTTTCATATTTGAACCATCAAAGAACATTTTCCAAGTATGCATGGTCATGTACATTATATGCTCATCTAGGAATTCCACTTGAATATGCATGCTATCCTTGACTGGGAAATCAACAAGTTGATCTGCAATAGCTTGCCCTTTTATAGCCTTACACTCAATGTACTCTATATCAAATTCTGACAAAACCATCATCCACTTAGCAAGTCTACCCATGAGAGTAGCCTTACCAAGTAAATACTTAAGAGGATCAATTTTTGCAACAAGATGTATAGTATGGGCAAGCATGTAGTGTCGCAACTTTTGGGAAGAAAACACTACCGCAAGACAAGACTTTTCAATACTATTATAATTGATCTCATAAGATACTAGAGTATGACTAATGTAGTAGATGGCTCTTTCCTTCCCAGTATCATCAAGTTGAGCCAACAATGCCCCCAAGGAAGATTTTGTCACTGAGATTTACAAAATTAATGGTTTCCTGGGATAGGAGGCATTAAAATTGGAGGATTAGCCAAGTATTGTTTTATTTGATCTAGGCTCTTTTGGCAATCCTCATTCCAAACACATGTGGCTCCCTTATGCAATGTCTTTTTGAATGGTTGTACTCTATCTACAAGCTATGAAATAAACCTCCATATGGATTGGAGTCATCCTTGAAGACTTCTCATCTGACTAATGTTCTTAGGAGGTGGCATATCTAATATAGCTTGAACCTTTTCTGGATCCACCTCTATTCCTTTGGCTGAAATTATAAATCCTAAAAGTTTACCTGAGGTAACCCCAAATGCACACTTTTTTGGATTCAATCTTAACTGAAACTACTCCATTCGATCTAGAATTACTTCCAAATCTTCTAGGTGTGTATCCTTTTGTTTAGACTTGGCCAAGGTATCATCCACATAATCTTCCATGTTTTTATGCATCATATCATGAAATATTATGGTCATAGCTCTTTGGTATGTGGCTCCTACATTTTTTAATCCAAATGGGATGATGTTCCAACAATAGGTTCCCCATGCACATGTGAAGGATGTCTTTTCTTGATCCTAAGGAGCTATTTTTATTTGGTTATAACCAGAAAAAGCATCCATTAAAGAGTATATCTCATAGCCTGTAGTCATATCCACTATCATGTCTATGTTGGGGAGTGGAAAGTCATCCTTTCGAAAAGCTTTGTTAAGATCTGTAAAGTCTGTGCATACGCGAATGGACCCATCATGCTTTGAAACTAGAAAAATATTTGAGATCCACTTGGCATAGTCAATAGCTCTAATAAATCCTTCTCCTAAGAGCTTTTCTAATTCAACCTTAACAAGGCGAGCTATGTGAGGATGCATTTTCCTCAACTTCTATTTTACTGGTTTAATTCCTGGAGCTATAGATAAGTGATGCATAATGAGATTAGTGTCAAGCCCTGGCATGTCTAAATATGTCCAAGCATAATTGATTTTCTTCCTTTGTAAGAACTTTGTGTATGCCTCTTTTTCTTGCATTGACAGAGACTGAGCTAGATGTATCACTTGTGGAGCCTCTTCCGTATTCAAATTTACTAGTTGTGTAGGCTCAATAAGAACTAATGACCTATCTTGGAAATAACTCAGTAGGTTATTAAGTACCCCATCCTTAGGTTCCTCAAAGAGGTTTTCACCTTTGGATATGTCTTTTATTTTTACTATTTTGGGTTCTGACACTGCCACAAAGTGGTTTTCTCCATCAGAACCATCTCTCTTTTTTTCATTTTCTTTTATTTTTTGACTAAGGTACTTAATATCTGGCTCTCTCATACTTGTTGTAGGTTCACTAGTGGAAGAGACTACAAGTTCAAGAGCATTCAAGTAGTAGGCTATCTTGTAGTTGTTGTGAAAAGTGAGGAGTTGAGGCTCTTGACAAAGTTCTGACCAATGAATCAAATGACAGTTTACAAGGGGTAGTTCAATGATTGGTTCAACATTGTTGATACAAAAGGCATTATCTCTGGTGATCGCATAGTTGGGATCTATCAAGTCTCCCTCTAAGATACCTGAATTAGGACTCGTCCTACCAAATGAAGCATCATCCACTAAGGCAATTTGAGGAGTCCAATCCTCTAGTCCTACACTAAGCTCGTTGGTCACATCAAGTTGAGTACTATAAGTATGGACAACATCCATGTCCAAATCAATTGTTTCATATGAAAGAGAGTCCCACTCGAACTCATGCAAATCTATTTATGAATCATTGTCGGGGCATCTTGATGTAGAAGCCTCAAGATTGTGAAGGGTATCCCCTTCTCCAGCATTTGTGTTTGTGCTTATAGTTGTTGAGTCATCTGAATCCCCTCAAAGGAGATTTGTAGAAGGCACCCAATCATCAATCATGTCTTGCTCATTTTGAAGATTGGGTGTATAATCTAAGTCATTGTCACTATCCATCGCTACTACGATAGGGACACTTTTCTTCTTTCCATTATCAAAGCCTAGGCCAATCGTTGACTTAGTCCTATGACCAAAAAGAGCATGGTTGAGTGGTTTAGCCTTGGCATCTAACCTGTGACTAAGAGGGCCATGACCTAGGTAGCCCATGTTTTTAACCAAAGTATACCCTCTCCTGTAAGGTTTAGGAGATGGTGCAAAATTCTCGTTGTGTTGATACTTTTCTTCTCTATAAATCCAATCTCTAATGGCTACCTCCTCTTTCTCCTCATGAATAGGTATGAAGGACTCTACAAACTTTCCAAACAAGGTCATAGCTGAGGATGAAGGTTTCCTCTCATGCGAAGGTTTTCCATAAGACCTAGGCGAGATTGGTATCTTTGTGAAGGAATCCATTTGGTAGCCTCCCATGCAAAGGTCTATGGACTTAAACTTACTCTTACACTGCTCAAGAGCAGTATCAAAATTATCAGCCTCTCTATTCAAAGGAACATGAGAGCAAACTGAAATCACATTAAAAGATAATGTGCTATCCCCTGGTATGCATACTTCAACTCCATTGTAAGGGAATTTAACACATTGGTGGTAGGTAGATGGCACCGCATTCATGTCATGAATCCATGGCCTATCCAACAAGATATTATATGCTAAAGGTCTGGCATCAACAATCTGGAACAAAATGTCCTTTTCCACAGGACCGATCCTAACAAGAAGAACAGCCAATCCCTTAGAGCTTCGCTCTGCTTCATCATAGGCTTTAATTGTGATCTTCTTCCTAGTGTCAATTACTTGCTCAGAATATCCCAAAGCTTTCAATAGACTCAAAGAGAAAATATTAAGCCCAACACCCCCATCTATCAACACTCACCTACCATGGGTTCTATGGATCATGACCTCGATATGAAGGGCCAAATTGTGCGGATGGCTTAATTCTTTATCATCCTCTTCTAAAAATGTGAGGTAATGAGGGCTAGCAAGGTGACTGACCATGTTCTAGAACTGATCGACATCTATGTCATTAGGAACATTGGCTTCTTGCAAGGCATCCTCAAGGACACACTTGTGTTTTGGGGACAACTCTAGAAGTTCAAAAATGGAAATTTGCGCTGACGTTCACTATAACTGATCAATAAGGTTGTAACTCATATCAAGACCAACTACAGACTTTGGGGGGAACACTTTTGGACACTGGTTGCTTGGATTTTCTAGAATTAGGACCTCTAATGATGATAGGACCTTGGGACTAACTCCCAGTGACAGCATTAAGAGGTTGAGATACCCTTCGCAAGTGAGGACCTCTAAGCACAATAATGGGTCTTTCATTAGATATTGGAGGTGAGTTCACATCATGTCCATAGGGATCTTTTTCCCTCATCATGTTGACATCATTGTCCACAACTTCAAGCATATTGATGACATTCTCCGTAGATGTGTAGGTGTAGTTAATTGTGGCCTTGCCATTCTTGTTTCTAGAAGTCTCCCCCTTCTCATACTTAGGTAAGGGCTCCTTAAAGGCCTTGTGGTCTGCATTTTTGGTCAACCCATCAACTTGTAATTTCCCATTCTCAATAAGGTCTTGAACAAGATGTTTAAGTTTAAAACAATTTTCAATGTCATGTCCAATCCCATTGTGGTATACACAACAAGCTTTCTCATTCCACCAATAAAGTTTAGGATCCGATATGCGAAACTTTGTAGGATCCTGAGGTTGTGCCAAATTATGAGCAATTAAGGTCTTAAAAATATATGCATAAGAGTCTCCAAGCTTAGTGAATTGCCTCTTTCCTGACTTAGGTTTATCTTGATACTTGGGCTTGTTCTCTTGTTGATTTGAGGATGTCTGTAGCTTCATAGCTTGAACTACATTAGATAGATCAAGAACTCATTGTTCCTTAGGTTGTGGAGAGTCAACAACTCCATCATTGACTACTTTCTTATTTTTGTTCCAATATGAGTTCTTTTTATCCTTATTGTTGTTGTTATTGTTTTGGCCATTGTGGTTGTTACTTTGTTTGGCCAAAATACCTTGTTCTTTTAGAACATCCTTGATGCGACATGCAATTTCTACCATAGTGTCAAACGAATTAAAGAGCATTTTTCTAACATATCTTAATTTTGGCACTAGATTGCTCACAATTATATCAATCCTTTCTTCCTCAGGGATGGTCCTAGAATATCCAGAGCATAAGCATCTCCACCTTTGTAAAAATTTCATAAAGGGTTCCCCTTGATTTTGTTTTAGCTTGCATAGATCAAGTGTGGTGACTAACCTTGATAGATTATATGCGAAGTACCGCACAAACCTTTGGACAAGTTCTTTGAATGTTTTAATAGGAGGGGTAAGGTTAGTAAACCACTCCATAGCTTGGCCTTTAAGGCTCCTCGGGAATAACCTCATAAGGTAGGAGTCCTCATGATGAAATTCAAAGCTCATGATATAGAACTATCATACATGGTCATGGGGGTCACCACTACTATCATATTTGTCATATGTGGGGATTTTAACCTTTCTAGGAAAGTCTACCATAACCAATTTCTTGTCAATGGGATTGGGACATATGGAGTCCAAGTTGAAGGTATTCTTTGGAGCCATCATTTTTTCCATAGTCTTTTGCATCTACTTAATCACCTCATCAGTTGAAGGGTTTTTCTTCTTGATATTTTGGTCCACATCAAATTTGTATGGGACTTTTGCACCCTTATTGATTAGACTTTCCAAGAACTGATCCTTATTTTGTTCCACATACTTCTCCACATATTGTTGGAAGGATGGTTCTTTTTGCATTGTCATGAAATCAATAGTGTCAAAGTTGGCATTGCTTCCTCCATGTTGAGAGCCATGACGAGCTCGTTGGGAGGGTTGTCTTGAAAGTCTAGGAGGTGATTGTCTCCTATGATGGTCATACCGAGAAGTCCTTCCTCTAGGACTAGGTGATCTTGATGGGGTCCTTGACCTTCTTCTAGTTCTTGGACTTGGTGAGGGGGTAGATGGGGGCGAGTTGGTCCCACCATTGTTATTCCTCTTGTTGTATTGATTATGGAGTTGTTGTGCCAAGAGCCTATCTTGTTCATCTTGGGTGGCTCTTCTCTTGATTTCCAACAAAGCTCGTTCCTCATCTTCCAATTGTTTTAACTTTTCTTTTTTAGCAGCTTGTTCATCTAAGTAGGCCTACTTTTCTCTTTCAATACTTGCTTTTCTCTTTCAATAATTTTCAATCTTGTACTTGCATATCGAGAGGTATCTCTTGTTGGAGATGATGGCCCTTTATGTCTAAACATGTTGGCTGCATTAATGTGGTTGTCACTAGACTCTTTGTTCTAGTCTTTGTGTTGTGACCCTGAATCTGAGTGAGTGTGTATGTAATATCTCTTGGCTCGTTGATGAGCATCTAAGTATCTTGAGTTAATGGGGGGTGACCTAGGTGGACTATTATTATAAGGAAAACCATTGGGCACCATATCACTCTTGTATCTTTGAAACATGTCCTCAAGAGTTTGGTTGATCACTTCCTTTTGTTGTTTAATGATGGAGAAACTCATATCCATACCTGATGAAAAGGGTGCTAGAGATGTACTCACTTCACTAGGATCAAATCCGACCTCAAACTGACTCTTAGGGGACTGATAAAAAAGGGGTTCTTTTCCCTTTCACTGTTGATGACTCTTAACTAAGGGTAACTGATCAAAGACAATCGGGGGTCATTTCCCTTGATTCACTTGGTACCTTGTTGTTACTGACATGAAAGAAAAGGATTCTTGATGATAAGGTGACCTCTCAAAGTGTCAACACCAAACTAGGATAATTAAAGTTCTCTAATGTCCAAAAAGAGATGGTAAGATAGAAATTGCAAAAGGTGTTACCAACACTATCAAAGAGGTGCTTAAATCAAAGGATCAATATCCTTGCACATTTGAACTTGGAGGATGGACTTATCCAAATTGTATAGTTAAAATTGAATTTGAATGGAAATTATTTGGACAAAAAGAGTACTAAAATTCTCCAAGAATGTTACTAACAACTCTAGAGATGTACTTTCTCAATAGGAATAATCTTCTACTTGGCAATTCTTCCCAAGGTGACTTTGTAAATCAAATGACACTACCCCTAAAGGGCTAAACATATAAATTTAGAGTAAACACAAGCTTCCAACGGTAGGATAAGTTACCTACCTAAAGACCTAGCCAACTAAAAGTGACTGCAAAATGACTGAAACCAGGTATACAACAAAAAATTCGCAGGCAACACTTTCTAGGCTAACCAGGCGATACTTCTTACTGAGGTGATACTTCACCTTTCACCAGGTGATAGACCTCACAATAGCAGGGTGATAGAATCTAGGTAGGTCAGGCGATAGTCCAGTAGGAGTGAACTATCGCACAATATTTATGCTCAAAGCAGGTGATACTGTTGCTAGTTTGTATGACACTTGACCCGAATTGTGTGAAATTTGCATTTTCGGGTCTGTTTGATCAAAATTTTCAGTCTGAGGGTTGATGTTTTTTTGTCTCAATCACAATATCAGCAGAAATTGGATAGGTTTGCAAATAGTAAGGGATCAAACATGTCTTAAAACACTTGAAACAAGGGCAAAAGCAACCTTGCCAAGACAAACACTTGTGATATCAAAATAGAAAAACACCCTATGAATACTACCGATTGTTTGAATGTTCAAGAACGTTAACACTGGTATTACACAATTGAAGACACTTCAAGCAATATCTATCCTAGAAAGTCAAGGCTCATTACTTATCAACTTGGCCCACAACTTGATGTCCCTTCACCTCACACAAAGTGGTTACCCACAATAGATGTTGGCTTTGTCATGGAAGTGTCAATGACACAACCAAAGGAACACATATGGTGAGTGTCTTGGGGTGATCTGGGTTATTCCACTTGGATCAATCCTTGCACCAAGAAGCTAAGCGACTAAAATAAGGTGGCCTCTATCTAATGGTTCTTAATTAGGGCTTCCATTCACAACACCCCTCTTGCTCCTCATAAAAGACTAAGACCTCACAGCCTCAAGAGTACCTTAAGAATTCTTGCTCAATTCTTTCCCCATGGTCGCAATCCCATGAGCCACTCACATCAAGCAAAGACAAGTGTTATGTCTACCAAGGTTTTGTGTCCTCAATAGCCTTGAGTTTATAGTGGGTTGGAAGAACTAGAAAAAGGCTTGTCCCCACTTGGGTCGTTCCTCTTGATTGCTCAAGAGCAGGCGCACTAAAGGATTCTAACAACTAAACAAAAATGGATCAACTTATGAGGTTCAAGGTTTTTGTTTCACCACAAGGGTGAAGAGCATACTCCCATATCTCAAAGTTTTTCCCAAACACACCAAGAAGAAGTTCAATTACTCTCTTGCTTCCAAAATCCTAAGATGTGTCAAGATTTTCTAGTTCACCACAAGGGTGAAGAGCATACTTCTCCTACCACCTCAAAATCTCTTCCACAAGATATTAATGTTCCTAAGAAAAGAAACAACTAGTAATTGCCACACTTGAAATGAAATAAATACAAGTACTTTTTTTTTTATTTTAATGCTTGGGTAGCCCTACAAAAATTGTTAGTAGCCCTTTTAGCATGCAATATGGAAAATTCTGCAAGCAAATGCACCTACAAACACAACTTGTTAGGCCAACAATGTTAGGAAAAGTCCAAAATCCAAATGAAATATGCAAGATTCTAAGTGAAATATGCAAGTTAATTCTATCTAATTGTAGTAAATAAAAATAGAAAATTGATTAAGTCTAGATTCGGCCAAATAATTTCAAGAAAAAGATCACTACCAGGTACAGGTGACAGACTGTAGACACCAGAATTATCGCGTGATACTTTTCAGTATACTGGGGCGATAATATTAGTCTGTCCAATACTTCGCTCTATACCAGGTGATACTTCGTCTGAAACCAGGTGACAGCTTCTGTAATAGACAAGTGATACTTTTGATAGATGAAGTATCATGTGCACGTACAGAGAACTATCGCGTGATATTCTTGGAAGTATCATGTGATACTTTGGGATAGAAAACTAGAGACCATGAATTAAGCTCAAAAATTACCGAAAACTTGACAAAAAATGCAAAACTAAAGGACAAAGCTAATCTACTCTGCCCCACGGTGGGTGCCAGAAATGTACACACAAAAGTAGTGCACTTCTCTAAGTCATTACATCAAAGGAAATCTATGAAAGGGAAAACCTTCAATAGCGACCTAGAGCTCTCTATGCATGGAGTTGCAAGATTGTAAAATTGCTCTCAGCTAGAGCTAATAAACTTATGACCTTGCTAGTCAACCACACAATGAGAGATTCAAATGAAGACAAGGGCAAGAATGCCAATATCTCCAAGAATCAAATGAAAATGTAATGCAATGTAAGCTAATCTATGAAATGAAAGTGCAAGTTAATCTATGAAAATGGAAGAACAAACTAAGCTATGAAAGGAAATATGCAAGTATTACAAAGCCTCCTATTAAGCTATGTGAGATTAATCTATAGCATAAAGGAAACTAAGCTAAGTATGAAGCTATGAATGCCATGACAATGCAAGAAATGAAACTATGAAAGCATGTAAATGTTATACAACAATGAACTCCAAAAACTTGATCCAAGAATGTCTTCAAAAAGCTCCAAGATGACCTAGAAAACCTACAGCATAACATTAGCATAAAAAGAATCTATATGCAAATGAAGAAGAGAGCTCTTCTTTTATAGAAAATGATAATCAACGGACGGTTGAGATTAAGAGGCAAAAAGACTTAATCAATGACGGAGAAAAATAGAAGCTTGATCCTTGTGCACAAATATCCTCCAATGAGAAAATAAGAGTTAACTTTATGTCCATATAAGACAAAAAGTGCTTTTTCCCTTTTTATAAAATAAGAATAATGCTTTATTTGTACAACTTAGGATAAGAGGAAAAGTGAGGGATTTTTTATTTAATAAAAGAGGAGGAAATATTCCTTTTAATTAAATAAAGGCTTAGGATAAATGGTTAGCCCAAGGAAAATAATCAAATAAATGATAGAATTCAGATTTGATCAAGGATATTGATATAATTGAAAAATGTTGATTTTTGAAAATATTGATTCAGGGATTTGATAAATTGCTGAATGGGGGCCCAAAGTCTAGGTGACCATTTTAGGGTGTATACAATAGGCATGATGGATGCATAGTGAGAGGAATCGAGGATGGGGAGAGAGGTAGCCTATTATATGGGCCTCTATCATCAGGCACTACCTCTAGAGCAGAGACAACCACCTTACTCAGAGCGAGGGATATCATAGAGGACTTGAGGGGTGTCATCAGGATCAGTAGTCAGGCCACTAAGAGAGAGGATGACAGGTGGTGACAATGGGAGATGAGTAGAGAGATCTACTCCATGGGGGTGGATAGGGTGATTCAAGATGATAGGGACATCTTCCAGTGGTTATGAGCTCCAGTTGATTATATAGGATACATTTTTTGTGGATTTTAGATGAGATGCATATGCATAGAAGCACTGAGGTGCTTGATGTATCATTTTTTGATGTACCATGATGTTATGATATATATATATAGATATTTTTGTGGTGTTATTTCATGAGTTTATTTGAGGGATTATGAGATGATGCATAGTACTATATTATGATACTAACGTGTGTGATGCAAGATGTGTGTGAAATGTGTACTATATGATGTGCAAAGTTTATATGAATGGATGTTTTATCATGCATATGTGATGTTTATGAATGTGTAATGCTGAGATAATGATTAATGGTTAAATAGATATAGTTGTCATGCAATGTGTATTTAATGAGTAATGATTAATGAGGTATATATGCAATATGTATTTAATGATTAATGAATAATGAGATATATTGAACATGTAATGCTAACTAAATGAACTTAACTATATGAGGTAGAATGCAATGGAACGAGCTAGTATGACTTTATTATTATGATGTTTTTGTGTGTATATCTGAAATAACCAATAGGATCAACTAAACCACTAGAGAAGAGGAATGATGAATAAACAAGACCCTTGTCTCAAACAAAAGATGCAAAATAGAAACAAACTGAAATGCAACCTAACTACATGATTTAGTGGGATCACTTGTGTTCATGTTGGAGAGCACACCCTAGTTTGATATTGCAATAGGAGTTATGCATCATATGTTATAAAAACATAGATGACATTGTTCCATTTCATGGACTAGACTCTTAGATAGCAGCAGAAACAGAGATGTAGATTTCTTGATTATGATAGAACCTATGACGTATACTTAGTGGAGAGGTCTGGGCACACTTAGGTATTTTAAGGGACATAAGTATGCTAACCTATTGCCCCCATTAGGATAAACATAATCATAATTAAGAAACCAACACAACATTCCAAAAGCATCAACAAACAGTTCATACCGCAATCAACACTTGCATCAGATTTCGCTAGTCATAATATACCAAGATATGGAAGATCGAGATAATCATGAGTAGGATCTACTGATACAAAAAGATAAAATAAACAAAGAAGGCCTCTTGACCAAGTGGTCATTTGGTCCATACCTCTTTCCATGAATGGGATAGGATTGATGAGATTGATTTGAGCTGACTGAGGAAGGACGCATCCTGTAGGGCAAAGATTGATTGACTAAAATGGATATTCATTGGCAATAGATGTGAAAGGAATAATAACTTAGAGATTTGATTTCAATGTTGATTTTGATAAGAACTTTTTTGATCACTATGTCTGGGAAAAGCTTAGTGTGATGGGGTTAAGCTCAACTTACTGGGAATTGTGGTTGGATTTTTATGACAATGCGGGAAGCGATGACTTAGGACTAAGGCTAGGAGGAGGATGGATATGTATAGTGGACAGGGAGAAAATGGATCCAAGTCTGCTATCATGGTGCTTGAGATAGGTTTTCACCATAATACTTGCCCTGAGTGCTTGTTTGCCAAGTTTTCACTATTGGACGAATGTTTTTTTTTTTTGGATTTTTTGCTTTTCTAATTTTTAGGATTTTTTCAAGATCTTTTTTTTTATTTTTAGGATTTTTTGTTGAATAACAATGTATAGGAACTGAATGCTGAGCTATGCATAAAAGAGCTTCAAATGTAGGATATTTACAAGATCAGGGAGCAGATCTCCCTCAAGTGTTACAATCTGATATGCCCCAGAACCGAACTTAGCAGTAATAACAAATGGGCCCAACCAATTGGGTTCAAACTTCCCTTTCTTTTCTTGGTTTTGGAGATTCTTCATGTTATGCTATAGGATCAAATCACCTACATCAAACTCACAAGGTTTGATCTTCTTGTTAAAATGTAAGCACAAGTGATTTTGATACACACAGAGGTGGTTAAGGGCATTGAGGCATCTCTCATTGAGGAGTTGCAGCTCTTGCAAGTAGGCAACCCTATATTCTTCTTCGGACATCAGGTTCTTGAGAGAAATCCCGAGGGAAGGGAGCTCAATTTAAATGGGTAAAATAGCCTCAAAACCATAGACAAGGGAAAATGGAGTGGCGCCAGTAGGAGTATGGATGGAGGTGCGGTAAGCCTAGAGGGTGGGATTGAGTTGCAGGTGCCAATCACGGCCAGCATCATTGACAGTCTTTTCGAGGATTTTTAAGATGGTTTTATTCATAGCCTTAGCTTGACTGTTGCCCTGTAGGAAGTACTTGGAGGAACAACGCTGGGTAATGCCAAATTTCTTACAAAGGTCAGAGACATCCTGATTCTTGAAGGGTGTTCCATTATTAGTATGGAGATATTTGGGGATGCCATAGTGGCAAATGATATAATTCAGGATAAACTTGGAAATTTGCTTACCAGTTGTATAGGTGAGGGGGATTACTTTGACCCATTTGGTAATGTATTTAGTGGCAGCTAGGATATACTTGTGACCACTGGTAGAGTTTGGAAATATTTGTCCTATAAGGTCAAAACCTAGCGGGAGAAAGGCTAAGGTATGATGGTGGGTTGGAGGGATTGAGTAGGAGCGTGTGTCAAATCACCATGCTACTGGCAAGGAACACATTTCTTCACATATTGATAGGCATCCTACTCCATTGTCGGCCAATAGTATCCAATGTGGAGCAACTTCTTTGCTAAAGTGAGACCACTAGAATGGGCTCCACAGATTCCTTGATGTACCTCTTCCAAGGTTGTGTGTGCTTCCTCTAAATTCAGACATCGAAGAAGAGTTCCATCAAAGTGTTTACAAAAAAGAGTGTCTCCAAGAATTGTGTAACGAGAAGTGTGTCGAATGAAATTTTTCTGTTGGTTAGGAAAAAGCATGAGGGGAATGGCTTTATTATGAAGATAGACAAGGATTTCCTGATACCAAGGTGATTCGAGACCAACAATTTCACACACCATCTCAGAATCCAGCTAGTCATAGGTAGGTGCCATAAGATTCTCGACAAGAAATTCACATCATGTGCTTGTTTCTGGCATAGATATTAATGAAGCAATGGTAGCCATGGCATCTGTTTCTTTATTGTTTTCTCTTGGAATTTTTTGGAAAATGATGCTTACAAAATGTTGTTTGAGGTCTTCAACCATGCGTCGGTAAGGGAGAAACTTGTCATCCTTGGTGTGAAATTCATCATTGACTTGTTTGATAACTAATTGGAAGTCACCAAAAACAAGCAAACTTGTGATCTTCCATCTAACAGCTTGGCGAAGCCCTGTGACCAAGGCATTGTATTTTGCTATGTTATTTCTGCAAGCAAATGTAAGTTTATAGGATTTAGGGATAAGATCCCCTTGGAGTGTCACAAATAGAATTCCTTCCCTCGATCCTTTCTGGGTAAAAGATCAGTCAAAATAAAGCTTCCATTGAATGATAGGAGTGATAGTCATAATAGTGTCATCAGGAAAATCTATGACAATAGGATGATCTCCAGGAATGGGAGATTCTGCAAGTTGATCTACTATTGCTTGTCCTTTGATGGCTTTACGTTCTGTGTACACAATATCAAATTCACTAAGGAACATGACCCATTTTGTTGTGTGACCTATCAGAGTGGCTTTAGATAACAAGTACTTTAGTGGGTCAATCTTTGCTATCAATTGCACTTTGTGATTAAGCATATAATGACGTATTTTTTGTGTACAAAAGACCATAGCTAGGAAAGCTCTCTCAATAGCTATATAGTTGAGCTCATAACCCACTAAAGTCCTGCTAAGATAGTATATGGCACATTCTTTTCCATTGTCATCTAACTGTGCTAGGAGAGCACCCAGTTCTACTATAGTTGTGGAGATGTAGAGAGTCAAGGGTCTTCCTAGAACAGGTGGGACCAACACTAGTGGATTAGCTAGATATACCTTGAGCTGTTCAAAACCCTTTTGACACAAGAAGTCCCAAATGAATTTAATATCCTTTCTTAATAGGTGAGAGAAAGGATGCACCTTGTTTTCTAGTTGTGACACAAATCTTCAGATGGATTGAAGTCTTCCTTGCAAGCTCCTTAATTTTTTCAAATTTTTAGGAGGTGGCATCTCCAAAATGGCTTTCACCTTCTTAGGATCCACTTCTATTCCTCTGCGAGACACAATGTAGCCTAAGAGCTTACCGGATTTCACACCAAAGAAATATTTCTTGGGATTCAATCGAACCTTATACTTTTCCAATCTGTCAAAGATGGTAGTGAGAATAACAATGTGTGATTCTTGTGTCTTGGATTTTCCTAAGATATCATCCATGTAATCTTCCATGATCACATGAAGAAGGTCATGAAATATGGTCATCATGACTCTCTGATATGTGGCACCTGCATTCTTGAGACCAAAGGGCATGACCTAATAACAAAATGTACCCCATGGTGTAGTGAATGCCATTTTATGCTAGTCTTCCACTACTATGTGAATCTGATTATATCTGGAAAAACCATCCATGAGGGACAACATCTCATGCCCAATAGTCAAATCCACTATGATGTCAATGTTTGGGAGTGGAAAATAATCCTTAGGGCAGGCGAGATTAAGATCTCTGAAATTATTACAAATCTAGATGCCCCTAGAGGGTTTACCTACTAGTACAATATTTGAGACCCATTTAGGATAGTCTATTGGTCTGATGAATTATGCATCTAGCATCTTTTTCAATTTAGCTTTAACCAGGAGTGCTAATTGGGGATGCATCTTACGTAATTTTTGCTTGACAGGTTTGATTTTAGGATCCACGAAAAGATGATTTACAACCAAGTCAGTGTCAAGTCCAGGCATATCCTTATATGTCCATGAAAAGTTAATGTAGGCTTTCTTAAGGAATGCAATCATGGACTCTTGTTCTATTTCATCTAAAGAGGTTGCAATGTAGGTGATCTTAGGATCTACTTTTGTGCCCAGATTAATTACAATTGTTTCTTCTATGAGTATAGAATATTTCTCTGATGGTAATGACATGAAGGGAAAGTCAACTTCCCCCTCCTCTAGCACCTCAAAGAGGTTTTCACTAGAGGATGCGTCCTTTATTTTATCTTTTTCTCCATCCAAAGGTGCCTCAGAAAGTTTTTCACCCAAGGATGTTTTATTAGTTTTTTGATTTTCTTTTCATTTTTGTGACTAAGGGAGTTGACTTGACTACTGAAGTAGGCTTGCTCACTGTAGTGAATCTGATGTTCATTGTCTTGGAGATTTCTTAGTCTGAAAGTGCTAGAATTGCCTCATCTGAATCACATATGTCTAAGGAAGGTGGTGAATCTTGTTGGTCCTAATCGATCAGTTTAGGATTGGTAAGGGGAAGTTCTAGTGAGGAAAGGTTAGATTGGGTGATATGGAGGACATGGGTATCAAGGTCATTTTCAATATATTGGAAAGGGACTTCAAAGAACTCTTCCTTGGTGTCTGCATCAGATTCAATCAAACAATAGTCATTGGCAAAGTTTTTCTTAGTTTCTATGGAACCAAATCCTCAGCCTTGAGGGTATCCAGTTGCTTTTATGAGATTTTTTCTTCCTATTTCATTTTCTCCAAGGCCAGTGCCATGATATCCCATTATTTCAACAATGGGTGTGGCCTTTATATACTTTCCTTTAGGAATGTCTGCAGGTTTGTCTTCTTCTTCATAAAAAAGCCAGGAAAGAATATTATGGTCCATATGTTCGTCTGAGAGAGATCCCCAATGTTCAAATGTAGTTTATTTACACTTAATAGTTTCTTTATTTTCCTTAGGGAAGAGCTGTGAAGGTTTTCCATAAGACCTGGGAGAGAGGGGGAGTTGACCAATGCATAGGGCATTTTCAAACTTGTATTCCCCTAGGCCTTGATCAGTGAATCTAACTTTCTTTTCGAGCTCAGTATTCTTTTCTCGGGTAACCTTTTATTTTCCCTTGGTTTTCTTAGACAATTGTTATTCAGAAGAAGTGCGCTAGATGGGAATCTCTGGTGAAGGTGGATGAACACATTCATTCAATGGGCAATAGTTTGATTGTTTTCCTTCCAACCTCTTGCAATATTGAAAGAGTTCATGATCTCTAGGAATAGTTATTTCAGCTCCATGATGTGGGAATTTCAAACACTGGTGAAATGTGGATGGGACACCTAAGATAGCATGTATCCATGGCCTACTCAAAAGGATATTGTAGGGTAGACCCAAGTCAAGGACTTGACACATAGTTTCAATAAGGGCTAGACCCACTTGTAAGGGGAGTACAATGAGACCTTTACTCACCTTTTCTCTGTCATCATATGCTTTTATTGTTATTCTCTTATTTACATCAATGATGTCATCAAAAAGACCAATATTATGGGTCATACTTAAAGTACAAAGATTCAGACTGGATCCATTGTCTATAAGGACTCTTTTGATTTGGGTGTTATGGATGGTGACTTGGATATACAGGGGTTTATTACGATGGGGGTTAGGACCTCGAAAATCTTTATCAGTGAAAACCAAGTGTTGTTGGGCAGCCAAATTTCTAATCATTGCTTGGAATTGAGAGGCATTGATATTTTCAGGGATGCGAGACTTAGTCAAGGCATTCTCAAGTACCTCTTTGTGGATGGGGGATGTATACAAAAGCTCTAGTATGGATATCTTCACAGGGGTCTTCTTTAGTTGGGAAAGCAAGGCATAACATGACATAGGTCGTGTCGAGGTAGATGGTGCAGTAGGTGGATCTACAATAGGAATATTGGTAGTAGTTGGATAGTTACATGAGGATAGCGAGTAGTGACATTGCAATCTGCGCTTTTTAAGGTCAATGTGTTTACATGAGTGTTGGATTATTCAATATGGCTACACAGTTAGTCAAAACCATAGACATCATTTTCAGCTAATTTTCCACAAGTACGTTCATCTCCTAAGATTTTGTTTGTTGAATAATCATAAGAAAATCCCTTGGATGTGGATGTGTTGTTTTGATTATGTTTTGGAAAAGGTTTAGAATACATTTTTTACTAGGCTTTAGAAGTAGAGGCATTTTGTCCTACTTCAATTTTACCATCATCGATCAAATTTTGTACAAAATGACAAAACTTCATGCATTTTTTAATCTCATGCCCTTTTATGTGATGATAATCACAATATTCATTATCCTTATACTAGTGGGGTTTAGATTGATTTTCATTGAAAGGCCTGGTGTTAGGATAAACCATCATCCCTTGGTCGACTAGACGTCGAAAGATCACATCAAGGGAATCTAGCAGTTGTGTAAATTATTGTCATGGTTGTTGTCGATTGTTGTTGTTGTTATTGCCATCATATTGTGAGAATAGAGAACCACGATAACCAAACCCTTGATTTTGATTCTGGTTATTTGAACTGTTTAGATTGTTTTTTTGAATTGGTTTGATTATTGTTGTGATTGTTCTGATCATTGTTTTTTTTATTGCCTTGGTTGGATATTTGAACATTTTGGACATGTTTAGCATCAGTCACTCCATCATTAACAACACCTTTATTCTTAGACCAAAACTTGGGTTTATCACTAGTATTGTTAGATGAATTAGGGGTGTAGTGTTTAATAACTCCTTTCATCAAAAGTCCATCTTCAATACACTTCCCCTTTTTAATGAGTGCCTCGAAGGAATCCTAGGAAGCCATGTTCATCTAAAATGACATTTCTGTAACCAAATTCTTAGTAAAGATATCAACTAGATGTGAATCTGGGATTTTCCAAGGCATGCGATTGGCGAGATGTCGCCACCTTTGGAGAAAATTGGAAAATGTTTCTCCATTTCTTTGTTTCATGTTACACAAATCGCTGAGGGATGCTTGATGTTCCATGTTGTAAGAATATTGTGTAACAAATTTTTCAGTGAGATCATGGAAGGTGGAAATGGAACCTAGAGGGAAGTTCAATAACCACTCTAAGGCTGGTCCTCCAAGACTCCCAGTGAAGAGTCTTAGGAGAAGATGATCATTATGGGAAACTTCTTGTGCCGCTACATAAAATTCCTTGATATGTTGTGTAGGGCATGAGTCTCCCTTGTATTTATCAAACTTTGGCATTTCAAAATTGGTGGGGAATGGTTGGAGATTGATTGATTTGTCAAAAGGATAAGGACATATTTCTGCAAAAGAAAATTCTTTCTTCTCACCTTTCTGCATAGACAACATCATGCCTTTGAGCTCATCAATTTGTTGGACTAATTCAGGAGGATTAGTGGTGATCATATGGTCTTGAAGTGTTCCTCTACCTAGTGATGCATTATGTCCCCCTAGAGGGGGAAGATTGGTGTTATGTCTCTGATTGGTAGTTTTTAGGACTCCAATAGGTTTTGAGAAAATAGAAGCAGAGTGTCGTCCTAAGGACCCTGGTTGTTGTTCGGGTACACGACCCACATTTGAACTATCATTACTCACCCTATTGTTTGAATTAGGCTTGTTTAGGATTTTTTGAATTAACTCAAGCGTATCAGGAGGAGGTTGAGTTGTGTTATCAAATGTTGATGGTGTTAATTTGCTTTTGTTGGTTCGAATCAAGTTGTTCTCAAGCAAAGTTTCATCAAAATTATTAGGGAGGGTAACATTTCTTTGGACAAGATTCATGAAGATATTGGCATTGTTGCCTTGGATTAGGTCTTCCACTAAGCTTAAGTTGTTAGGATCCTCAAAAAATTCTTTAGCTCGTGGATTGGCACTAATACTTTCAGGTATTACTATGTTAGATTCTGTGCGGGGTTCTTCTTCATCATTAAAGTCTTCTTGATATACAGTTTCTTGATTGTTATCCATGATGAGAGATTCTTGTCTTAGCTTTGCTTGTGATCGGGTAAGTACCATGCATGAGTGACCTTAGGATGGTTAAATTGAAGAAGGGTGAATAGTTGATGAGGTATGGAAAGAAAAGGATTTGATGAACTAGGAGCAACTTGGACTAATGATTAGGTCTTGATGATTGATTGGATTGATTGAATTGGATTGAATTGGATTGGATTGATTGATGAAATTGGATTAAAGAGGGACTAGGCCTCAAGGATTGATTGGATTTAAAGGTTTGGAACAAACCTAGGTGAAACAAAACCTTGTGATTATGCAAACATAGGATTGGTTTTGATTGAAAGTCTTCTTGTGTTTGGGTGATAGACTGATGATCCCCCAAACAAAATAGGACTGGATTAGGACTACTAGAGAAAGACTCAGTTCTCAAAGTAGTAAGGGATTTATGTTTTCTTTGGAATTAAGGTCTATGAGACACTATTGGAATGATTCTTTCACCCTATGGTTTGATGAAGGTGTGAAAGATGGATTGATCCAATTCTGATTTAAAGTCCAAGATTCTGATTAATGCTCCTAATGTTTTGGGATGTGGATGATGAAAGGGATGTTAAAAAATGAGAAATGGATGAATGACTTGAAGAAGGTGAGGAATGAAGGTCAAAGGTACTTAGTCGTAGGATTTCCAAGTGATAAAGGCCATGTTCACTTTGTTCTTGGAAACAAAATTAGCAACCTGATTGTTGTAAATGATTTTATCTGCTTTCTCAACAACCTCTAGAAATTCTCAAATGGGTTTCCAATAAGATTGGTTGGCTTTAATCCTCTGATCAACGATTTTCTTCTCTCTATGGGATCGTGTAACTGGGAGTTTTGCTTTCTTATGTTTAACACTATTTGTCATGACTTGAGGACAATATCTTGGTAGATCAAAGGATGTTCTTGGCAAGAATTGATTTCATACATACATCAAACGTTTGGGTTACAAGCACATTTGTCAAAAATAGTCCTGTAAGGGACAAAGCAACCTTGCAGGATTCAAGTGTACGGATTTGTTTTTTTGCAATGAAAGTAACAAGCACACTCTTTATCCCTAGAAGGAGGTTGGCTGAGATTGAAAACCTTTGCTCACTGACTTAGGAACACACCCAACAACTCTTTAGAATATGGCCATCACCAAGCACACAATGGCTTCATGATGTCGTATTATCACAGTATTAACGTTGAAGGGGGCTCGATATGCTGAGTGTCTTGGGGAGATTACTATTCTCCTCGCACGTAGATTATCAACCTTTCGGAGGTGAACCAGGTGGCTTCTAACTAATGGCTTTTAGTAAGGATCTCTGTTCGAACACACTCTTTGTGTTTGCGCAAGCGCAACTAGGACATATAACCCCATAAAGCACCTTGGCACAAGTAGTCATGTAAATGTGATTTAGACCACGAGGCCCTACTAAATGTTAGGTGAGAGCCATGTATAAGCTCAAATGTCATCTAGCTTCCAAGGCTTTAACCCCAAAAAGAAAATTTCATTAACGGGAGTTGGAGTGGTAGGCTTACACCTTGTTCTCACGTGGGTCGTTCTCGGGAGCTTTTTACCTCGCCGGTAGGCCCATCTAAAGGATTGAAAGTAAATGCATGGATTGGCCCCAAGAAGGAGTTTGGATTTCTGATTTTCCCTTAAGGGGAAAAGAGCATAATCTCCTATCCAACGAGGTTTTCTCCCAAACACACCAAACAAATGATTAATTCCAAGTCTTTTCTTCAAGACAACAATCCAAAAGGTTCTAGGTTTCTGGTTTTCTCACTTGGAGAAAAGAGCATAATCCCCTAGCTAATGAATCATTTATCTATAGAAAAAGACTTCCTATTTAATGCTAGGTGCCTAAGAAATCATTAAGAAAACAAAATGTTTGATTGAATCTCCTTGGCAACCTACAAAACAACTTTCATAAGTAGTTTAGTGTGTTTGGTCTTCTAACAATGTCCTACAAAACAAGCAAGTTAGTAGTCTTAGAGTGGTCAAATCTTGGTCAACATTCTACAAAATTATTGTTAGAAGTCACAAAATGTCAGTATCTTCCAAAAAACTCAGATAAGAAAACTCAAAGTGCAAGATATTATGAAAACATGCAAAAATCAGACAGAGACGCATGTTGACAGGTAGAGATGCCCGTCTGTCAGAGACACCTATTTACAAGCGGAGACGCTCGTCTGTCCAAAATGCCTGTGTACTGGCGGAGATGCCTATCTGCACAAAAGTAGTAGTTAAACACCAATGTTTGAAAGTTTTATCTTCTCATTAAGTTTTGAATACATAAAAAGGTTTTTAATGACAA
The DNA here is from genome assembly GCA_027943335.1 of Chamaecyparis obtusa. Lineage (NCBI taxonomy): Eukaryota > Viridiplantae > Streptophyta > Pinopsida > Cupressales > Cupressaceae > Chamaecyparis > Chamaecyparis obtusa. The sequence goes on from BSBK01001281.1 coordinate 303,995, forward strand.
AAATACAGTGATTTTTAACCTTAATATGTCAAAAAAAAAATGTTACTTAATCAGCTTAAAAAAAACACAAAGGAAAACTCCCTCTTCTAGTAGACACACCTGTTTACATGCAGAGACACCTATCTGCACAAAAACAAAGATTCCATTAGCTTCATGTATTTTTTCTTCATTTGCAAATACTATTAGGTGTTTTAATACTTATCATTAGCCTCAATGTGATTATGAAATACAAGGTTTGCTGATTAAAGTAAATTATAATGAGAGAAAAACTCCTTCTAGCGGAGACGCCTGTCTGGAGGTGGAGACGCCTGTGTACAGGCAGAGACACCTATGTGCGGAGACGCCTGTTTCTAGGCAGAGATGCCTCTAGTCGTGCAGAGACAGCTATCCAAAAAATTCATAAGAAACCTTCACAAAATCAAGAGAAATAGTTAGTAAATGGGATTGTGGGTCCCACCGGGCATGCCAAAATGTATATGATGAAAATGCACCTGTTAAGAACAAGTTCAAACATGCAAACGTTACTGAAAAATAACATACTCAAATCTATTTTAGCATGTTCATAAACTTATAAAAAACACTGATTTTCACCACAACCTCCAATGAGCAATAAGCAAGTGCACCCAAGAATTGCTTGATTTAAGCTCTGAGAGATATTTGTGGGTGTGCTCTCCCAACACAAGTATAGATCCCACTATAAATACAAAGTGTAATGAAGATTTGAGATGCTCAAGAAGAAGCTATAAAAGCAACTCTCAAGCACTCAAATGTAAGAGGCCAAAGAAGCTAAAGGAGGAGCTATGAAAGCAATCCTCAAGCTCTATGGCATGCAAGTGATAAAAATAGATGAAGCTAAAAGCATAGAATGAAACTAAGTCTAAAATGAAAATCTAACAACTACCAAATGGTTAGTAAAAACTCTAAGAGAAATTCTAAGCATATACTAGCATAATGACTCTAATGCAAAATGGAATGGATTTTACTTGAGACAAGAGTCCTATTTATAGAATTTTGGAGAGCTGGGGTGAGGTGGCATCTATGTGGAATCCACATAGGTGCCACCTAGGAGACACATAAGTCATGCAAAGTCCAAGACTTGCTCACACATGTGTGAGCAACTTGGGATGTGAAAGGTCATTGTGTACTTTAAGTACATGTGTAAGTGTGTGTAAGAGATGTGTAAGTGAAAAAGTCCATTTTCACCATTTTAGAATGTGTAAGAAGTGTCATAAAATGTAAGAAGCTTTGTTTGTGCAACTTTTAGCAATTTTTGAAAAGACCATTTTTAGAAATTTGCTCACACATGTGTGAGCAAATAATTAGGACTAATAGATGTAGGAATCCAAAAATTAGCCTAATTAACCCTAGTTAATTAGTGAGTAGGCTTATTAGACAGAAAGTGATGTGTGTAGGATAGCATTTAGGTTGGATTTATGATTAAATTAAATTTAATCATGATTTAGTAGAAATAAAGAATGTGAGGGGATTAAATAAATTTAAAAATTTATTTAAAAAGGGACTATGGAGGAACATGTATTAAATTAAATTTAATACATTATGAAAGATAGTATTTAAATTTAATTCAAATACTATTAATTAGTGAATTTATTTAATTAAATAAATAGATGAATTTAACAAATATAATTAATTAAAAAATTAACTATAATGTTATTTGAGATCATTAATTAAATTAAATTTAATTAATGTTAAAAAGACGAATTTAGGTGTCTACAAATATAATATTTTAAATTTATATTTTCTTAAAACATTTTATAAATACTACTTTTGTATGTTATGATAATTTCACTCCATATAAACAATATGACCCAAACTTAGCTTGTAAACTACACTATATAAATTATCAAACAACAAATAAAACTCAGCTTTATACTCTATTCATATCTTTTAAAATTTTACAATATATTTCAACAATTACCTTTTTATATATTTCATATGTTTTCCTTCCTCTTGTCATCCTGATGATGGATCACGAAGTCTAATTCAAAATGTTGATGCAAAAATATTGCACACAATCAAATCCAAAAACAATTGTATGCTCTAAATGGTGGATTGTGGAAACCTCTTCATGTTAAGCTAAAAATAGTAGGCTAATAACAAATTATATTAAGCATCAACTCAACAACCAAAGAGAATACAACGCTTAACTTGTTGCACCCAAGATTGTTATTCTTTATTTTGTTTAAACATACCTATTATTTTTAAATTTGAAAAAATATATAATTTTTTAAATTTCCTTACAAGTAAAGTGCTTTATAACATAATTTTGTACTCCAAATAAATATCTCTAACAAAGACGAAATTTCCAAAAAAAAAAAAAGAAATTTCCAAACAAAATCGAAGGCAACAAAAATCAAAAGAGAGAAAAAAAGAAGAAAAGTTGGGAACTTAAGAGAACAAAAATCCAAGCAAAAGTTAAGCCACCATTGGTAGATTAGAACTAACAAAAAGTATATTGTAGACAATCACGTAATTTGAATTCAATTTAAGGCTCCAAACAAGATCTAACTTCGTGTTCCCATGTGACTACTTAAGTGCAATTTTTGAGTGTTCCCATGCAATTTTTAATTATAGAGAAAAGAAAAATCGAGAAACTTTTGGTACTTTAGTGAGCAACAATTACTTAAAAATTGAAATAAGCTTTGGAAAAAAGGGAGACTAGAAATAAGTAGGAACTACATATTGAGAAAAGAAATGTGTGTCTTCACTGTATTTTTTCATCTCTTTTTTTATTTGTCTACAATTTTGCCTTCAAATATTACTTGCAAGAAATATGACAGAGTTTAATTTAAAAATAATATTCAAGAGGACTTCTTAAGAATGAGCAGCAAATGTTACATCCATGGGGCCACCAAATCCACAAATTGTTCCTCAAAAAGTTGACTAGTTGTTGCTAGTAGAAACAAGCTAAGAAACAACATGGGGACCTACCCTAAGTCCACAAAAATACCATGATTATTGTGGCTATTTAATCCATTGAAATCCCTTGGTTGGCCTTGCATGCAGAGATGACATCACAAGCTCCATTCCTCATGCCTAATGTATAACGCATCATGCTCAAAACTGATGTCTTTAGATGTTCTGCATGAACCTCTGTGGGGATTCAGACAATGAAGCCCATTCATTCTATTCAAGGAAGTTATGTCTACAACACAACAATCCTAAATTACATCTAGGTCTACTCTTATTATTGGAATTGCATGAAGAAAAATTACTATGCAAGCCCATAATGTGAGGGATGCATTTGCAAATCCAACCACAAGCATTGTGAAATGAGGGACAAGAATATAGATAGGCCTCAGAGAACTCATAGTGTAGAATTGAAACTATTTGCATACAATCTTTTTGGCATTACAAATTTCAAATGTCAATTAACTCACAATGCAGATTTGTTGCCAACTCAACTTTTGAAACGGGGTAATAGACATCAAATTGAACTGGCTATCTAATTATTGACAAAGGTTTTTGCATTAGTATATCACTGTCGATGTAATTAATCAATGAAGCATCAATAGCTGCAACTCTGTGTGTGTGCGTGTGTGTGCACGTGTGTGTATGTGTGTGTATGCACGTGCGTGTGCGTGTGCATGCATGTGCTCTTGGAGTTTATTGGGTCCTCCTAGAGTGTTTCCTTGCACGTGCACACACGCGCGCACGCACGCACATGCACACGCACACACGCGCGCACACACGCACACGCACACGCACAAACGCGTGCATGCGCACACACACAACACACACACACACACACACACACACTCCATGAGGACACAATTCTTACAGAGAACCCTAGACTCCGCATGCTTTTGTGGCATGAAATACATGCCTTATAGCATGAAAAACACAACCCTGACCAAGACACATTGAGGTGACATTGTAGCCCAAGTTGGACACACATTGTGTGCCCCTTCAATGATTAAAGCCTAATGCCCAGCCAAACACCTTAACTATTCCCTCTTGTGTGCCCTCTATAAATATTCTCTTTTCATGTTTTCTCAGAGATGATTACAAAAGTCACACCCTTTCATAACAATAATAATGTTCCATAGTTATATTATAGTTTAACACTATCCACTCATTAATTTCATGATACTTATCTTTATTGCATTCAATACATTTAATTCCATAACATGGAACTTACACAACTAAACAATTTAAATTTTCATTGTTAAGCATATTATTTGTGTATATCTATACATATATGTTTTCACATATATTGAGCAAGAGATTTACATGTGTACACTAATTCACATATATTTTATTTAATATCTCATACAAATATATAAATTTAATCCTGCATTCTACTTGTGACAGATTTAATGACATATATGACAATATCAACAAGGAGAAAAGTGAGACAAGGCGTCCACGTCAACATATTAAAGGTATCATGATAACCTAATGAGACAAAGAACCACCATAACGACATATCAATGGTGATGTTACAATGTAAGGTACTACCATACTTATGACACAAGAAAATCATCTAATAATCATATGCAACAAAACACAATACTCTATGTATGTGTGCAGGTGCTGAGAGACATGATGTCTCGTCATTTTCCCTGACCTGCTTCCTTTCCTCTGATGATGCTCTCCCTCATCCAAGAGTGGGAGCTACTTTCCTACATCCACCTCATATAACCACCAAGGTAGTTAGTCCATTAACCATAACATCCATAACATTAAATAAACAATAATCATGAATATAAGAAATACATTCATTTCTTTTAGTCGCTATCAGATCTGATGTTCTCTTTCTCCATATCATAAATAAAATAGAACTATCTCAACATAATATTCCTCGAATCACAATATTGATAACATAATCTAGAATGCATAGCAAAGCATTTGACTTATTATTTGTTAAAGTGGCTTAAATAAACTAGTACAAAAATGGGGTGAGTTGCATATGTCGAGTTCCAGTCATTTAAGGCACCATCACAATGAGAACTCTGCAAGACAAAGTACAAGGTTTCATAAGTCTCTGTTCTATGGGAGTTTTCAACTGCAACTTCACTTCATTGACCTCTAAAATACTTTGCTGGTACAGCCCTATGTTTGTAAAAGGGCAATCAGGAAGCAGTTGGATCTCACGTTTAATTGCTATTTACCTGATCTGTTTACTTGTTTTCCTTGATTGTATCCAGCCCGTGGACTGGTTTTATCTCAACCACCTATTTTCCCTCCTTGCCACAAAATAACAAAACACATTTACCACTTGCACTGATAACCCTCTTGGCTTGAGAAGCAGTTACCATAGATATAAATGGACTCGCCCACATGTGAATTAAGATTGAAGCCTTTGCCATTCAAGGAAAGTTTATATCGATTCTTCCTTCTAAAATAAATGGCATCCTAAATATAGAGATAAAGACTCCCAAGAATGACATAACACATGTATTCAATGGTACCACATCAATAATCACCTCATCTATTAATTCCCAGTTAAGTTCAGACTTGAAGTTGCATTGCTTGGTAACTGAAACATCCATTCCATTCTTCAACACCACAAATAATAAGAGCTTTGGCTACTTTTGGTCTTCAAACCATACTCAAAAAACAGCTTTTGTGACATCAGATTTGCTTGAGAACTTGTGTCAAAAAGTGCATCTACATTTTGCCCTTTCCCTTGGATTTGGATGTGGACAAGTTTGTTGAGCTCTTCATCTTGAAACCCATCACTCAGTACACACGCACCCTTACGCACCATGGCACATGACAATTTCTCATTAATATTAGAGCTGCAACCTATTTCTCTGTCTTTCCTTTACTCACATAGTTGACATTGTTATCATTCTTCTAAGCTTCTTCTTAATCCTTGAAGTTACCAACTTTAGGTGTTTTCAACATCTCTCTCCTCTATGGCTATCTTTCTCATAATGGCATTAGTCCTTGTTCTTCCCCTTTGAATTGATGGTACCTGTGACATTCTTCTTGTTTTTCAACTTGCCCTTACCCTTGCCTCAATCACCACCTTCTTGTTGTCATTTACCTTACTATTTTTGAGAGTATGATGTACTTATTTTCATCTGTAATTCCAAATAAAGTGTCGAGTGTTTGTGCGCATTCTTCATCTATATCTCCGGTTTCGGCTATCAAAACAGGCCTCTTGAGGGGCCCAAACAGCTTTCCTGTGTATTCTTGTATACTTTGACCCGGTCTTTGTCTGACATGCACCATTGCATTACTCTCTCTTCCTCATAGAAAATGGTGTAAAATTGTTTCTTGGAAGCTGCTTATAGTCCTCTCACTTGGAGATAATTGCAAGAAATGGGCATAGCTTTCAATGCACATGAAAGTATGCACAGATAATTCTAGCAAATGAGATTTTATTGGTGAAGATACAACATGTGCAAACTAGATTATACCTCCATTTGAGAAACCTGTTGGTCAAAATTTCTCTACATTTATTTATCCGTCAAAGGGCTGAACATGTGTCTTTGCCTCAGGTTTGAAGAAAACAATATAAAAGAGACTCTCTATGTTCTTGCTCGGTCCTCTTGAGCTCTTATTTCTCCTCTCCACGTTCTTGTGCAATACCTATTTTCAATCAATGCTAGGATTATGTTATCTAGCCTATCCAACTTTCCTACAAAGTGCAAGTTGCGATCAACATCATCTTCAGGCCTTCTAAACCATACTCCATCCTCATCCATTTCTCTGACCACATCTCTTGCCATTGATCTCACTGTTCCATTCCACTCTCTTGTACTGGTCTCAGATCAAAGGAACTAAATTCCCGACTTCAGTTGATCTTGTATAGGGTATAACCAATCAATGGCCTTGTTATCAGTCACACACATGCAAGGTGAATATATACCACTTGATCTATAGAATGTTAGAGAAAATCCTTAAATAATGGCCAATTACAGACTCCACTTGTTGGCTCTACACAAAACCTTCTCCACAACTGAAGTCTTGCTTCGGAACACTTATAGGATGGGTTTAGTTTGTTGAGCACTGCAATAACACATGGAAAACTAGATAACAATTTTGCTCAAGTACAAGCAAACCACATAAAGAAATTGAAGATGCAGTTGGAGAAACCCTCTAAAAGGATGAAAATACCAGAAGATTGAGTTCATGGTCTTTATGCCACTGATGTTCAGTCGATTACAAATGTTTACAGTGTCCAAAGGGTGAATTGAAACTCTTTCAACAAGTACAGTGAGCTCCAAACACTCGCAAATGGTCGCTGCACCACAGAAACCATGTTCTTCCTCTTACAACAGTCAAACCGTGAACATGACAAAAGTATAATTGAGAGCCAACCCTTGCACAATGTGTTTTACGTGTTCCTTGATCCTTTCCGATGTCCATCCTTGGTACCAAACTGAATCCAAATGTTGGAAAGTTGAACTGAAAAGTCAACTTTTCAAATTCCACATTTTGTCTGATCTATATAAAAGCATCACCCGATGATTTCTGAAACTGTTTATGGAAGAATCACATATAACCATAGTTCTTAGATAACTTTTCAACCAGAAATGACATTAACTGACCCCATGGTAATTCTATCCTGATCAAATTTTTGGATCTCTTATAAAATTGCACGTCTATGGCTGTGGAACTGTAACCGAACTCAGAGAATTTTGTGTTTATACAAACTTTTTATCACCAGTCATTATCTTTCTAGAAAAATCAGCATGTTAAAGTGGTCAGGGCAAGTGCACCCAAAAACAACAAATTTCTTCATAAATGTTCATTTTAAGTGGGACATGACAGCAGTAGCATGAATGAGGCTTCTTGATGATCCCAATAAGAGTACCAATCAGCAAGCTGGTAGGCTCAAAAGCAATTGCCAGAATTCTCTTCTCCTAACAAGAATAGCATCTGGAACTCCATTTTATGCAACACTGTGCTCTTGACAGCCATTCTCCAAAATCCTGCAGTTTCTAAGACAAATTTCCTTCCCGTTTGGCGTATTAATCTGTTACCAATAATCCTTACAGGAACAATAGCCATCTTTGAAGTGGTGAAAACAAGTGGAATCTCGAATAAGAATTTCTTGACAAACAATTCTTGATATAAACTTGGCATAGTTATGACAATCAGAGCATATGCTAAGGTTTTTGATGATGCGAAGCGATATCCCAACAGGCAAAGTACTAAGCCCAAAAGCAATTGCTAGTTTCTCACTATGGTAGGGAAGGATATGTTTCTTTAACTCATCCTCCACATCATGCAGCACAAAGTCTTTGACAGGTGTGTATCCTAAACCCTTCAATTGCCAAGCCAAATCTTCTAGCGTTGCATAGATCCTCTCTGTTTGTGGGTGTGCTCTATCACCTGCGATAAATTTATGAATTCTTCTTGAGGATACGATCCAACTGCACCCTAGAATCTCAGTCAGACCCCTTTCTTTTCTAATTAACTGCAAATTTTCCGCATCACTGAACCATCCACCTAAAGCATAAATATTTGAAAGTACTACGTATCTTGCAGCATTTTGTGGTTCCAACTTGAAAAGTTGCTCGGCTGCAAGCTGGCCCAACTCCATATCTTGATGAACCCTGCAAGCTCGAAACAATGCTCTCCAGACAACGACATCAGGTTCAAATGGCATTCTATGAATAAGGTCAACTGCTTCACCTAAATAACCATCACGCCCACGAATGTCAACCATACAACCATAATGGTCCATCCTTGGTGTGATACCATACTCTTGACTCATTAAATGAAAATACTGGCTGCCTTCATTGACTAGGCCTCCATGGCTGCACGCAGATAGAATACCAATAAAGGTTATGTGGTTTGGATGTAAACCCACATTTTTCATTTGCTCAAATAATTGAAGGGCTTCCCTGCAACGCCCATGCTGAGCATAACCTGCAATCATTGTATTCCAGGAAACCACGCTTTTTTCATGAATATTGCTGAATACTTGGAATGCATCATCTATGTTCCCACATTTAGAATACATCCCAATCAATGAATTGAGCAAAAAGACGTTTGATTCAAAGCCACTTTTTTTCACAAGGGTATGAATCTGCTGTCCTTGTTCTAGAACAGCCTGGTTGGTACATGCACTGATAATACTGGTTAATGTAAAATGGTTATATTTCATACTCGTATATTGCATTTGATAAAAGAGTTCCAATGCTTCTTCAGCATGTCCATTTTGTACATACCCTGCAATCATTGCGTTCCATGAAACAAGATTTCGTTCTGGCATTCTGTCAAACAGTTGCCGTGCATATTGTATTTTCCCATTATGTGCATATCCTGTAATAATTGAGGTGAATAAAACGACATTTCCTTCTTTTGTATTGCTAAACAGTTGGCATGCATTTTCCATATCCCTACAATCTGCATACATGTTGACAAGAGCACTTGCAATATATATATTTGACTCAAATCCCTTTTTTATTATGTGAGCATGGATGTGCTTACCGCAATCCAGAGCCACAAGACTAGAGCAAGAATTGATAACACTGGTGAAAGTGGACTGATTTGGTTCCAAGCCTTCCTTTAGCATTTGGTAAAAGTAACCGAAAGCCTCCTCGCTAAGCCCATTCTGCGCACAGCCTGAAATCATGGCAGTCCATGATACTATGTTTCGTTCAGACATTTTGTCAAACAGTTTTCGTGCATTGTTAATCCTCCCAAGTCGCGCATATCCTGTTATCATTGAGTTCCATGAAGCAACATTTCGTTTTGGCATTTCGTCAAATAATTGGCGAGCATCATCTATCCTGCCATTAGATATCTCACCAGCAATCATAGCGTTCCAAGAAACTGCAGTTCGTTCAGGCATTTCTTTAAACAGCTGCCGTGCATACTCTATTCTACCATTTTGATAGCAACCTGTTATCATCGAAGTCCAAGATATAAAATCCCGTTCAGGCATTTCATTGAACAATCGGCAAGCTTCCTCCATATTTCCATTCCGAGCATATCCTGCAATCATGGCATTCCACGACACAACATTTCTTTCAGGCATATCCTCAAACAGTTGGCGTGCATCCTCGATTCTCCCGTATCGAGTATATCCTGAAATAATTGCATTCCAAGAAACAACATTTCGCTCAGGCATTTTGTCAAACACGGCGCGTGCATCCTCAATTCGGCCACGCTGCGCAAAAGCCAAAATCTTTGAGTTCCATGACACAACATCAAAAGCATGATCCCCTGTTAGCGAATGATTGCTACAGTTTGTAATGTGAGCAGCGGATACAGTAGTAAAGTTAGCATTGTGTAGGCACTGAACATTTACATGGATACTCTGGTTCCAGAAAAATGAAACAGAGTGTTTGTTTCCCTTGATAAGATATCTGCGATGTCTCGCAAGATTCATTGTTCAGAGTTTGCGGCTAATATTTGAGAATTTTGAAATACTAAGGCGGGGTTCTATGGGACTTCCTAAAAAATAGAGGTGGAGTTGTTTGGTGAATTTTAGGAATATTTTAAAGCTAGTATTTTCATGAATCTTATTCTTCAATTTAGCTTAAATGTTTAGTTCTGAAATTTAAGAAAGTTTTTATCTTCTAAAATTTATGTACTATTAAAAAATTGTGTTAAAATAATTAATTTCACTTTAAAATCTAACATGTAGCAGAAAAATCTCTTGGTGGGGTAATTTTCAACCCCACCTCATATTCACCCGCTCAATTTTTAAGATCTTAAAAGTAAGGGCTCCTATTTTCTAGCAAGAGATTCCAATTAATCCTTTATGCTTAAAAAATAATTCTCATAGGACCTCCAGCTCCTTAAAACTAGAGCTTAAGCCCCTCCCATGGGACTCTAGCCTAAGATTTTAGCTCTATAATTGTGCCACAATATTGCACTTCTGTAACTTCTCAAAGCCAACTAAACTTATTTTCCCGAGACATATGTAAGTATACGCAAATGGTTGTTTAGGTGCTAATTTTTTCAAAGATGAAGTTATAAAGGTTCTTGACTCTAAATATAAATTGCTTATAAAGGTTTTATACTCAATATGGGAGAATCGAGGATGCATAAATTTTATAAAGGAATTGCTTATAAATATAAATATAAAGGTTTTATAAAAATTGACTGTAAATATAAATTTCTTATAAAGGTTTTATATTAATTTTATAAAAACTTTATAGTTATGGTCATATATAAGTCTTTGAATGGGTGTCTTGATTGTCAAGACTGAGTTGATTACAAAATTTGTCACTCATAATGTAGAGAGACATCCATCCATCCATCCAAAATCTAGACGCAATCCTTGCAAGCTTTGCAACTTTGAAAAGAGAAGCACCTAGACGAAAATGGTGTCATCTAAAAGCATCAACAATTGCAAAACTATCCCCACCTAGACTAGAGACATACACCACCAAGTATGTACTATAACCTATAATAGATGGATTTCACAAAATAAAAATTGAGAACCTTTAAGCTACCCTCATCTTCATTTCTGTAACTTTGGGTCTACTTGGATTTTCTGGTCCATAGTGTTCATCGGTTAGCAACTCAACAACATGAATTGAACCTTCATTTTTGTCATCCTTTGATTTTTCCTCTTTGATAACCACACCCAAATTTGTCTCATCAGCATCACTATCATGGCCCTCATATCTCAAGTAGTCTTTTATCCATTTACCTCTCTCATTCAACATTGTCCCCAAGAGATTCTTAAGGAACACACTATTTTTAACAATAATTTACTTCCTATTTTCAAAGGCCTCTAGCTCCATGGTAGTAATCATACAAAAACTTGGGTGTAATGCCTCACCAGGGAACCTAGGAGAAATTAACCTAAAATATGATACTAAGCTTACAAAATAATTTTTATTAAGAGTTTACAAAATAATAATGAATAACAATGCGAAAGCAATACAACATAAGACACCTCATACACATAAATGTAGCTCAATCACTAATTAAAAATCCCAAGGGTTTCATGACATAGAATTACATATATAATTAATCTACTAAGTACAATGACAAGTATACAATCTCTACATAATACAAATGAATAATCAAGTACATACTCATATAAATGGAACAAAAAAGAAATTGATACCACAAAGTAAACATAATAACCAACATCCACTGCATGATTTGCGGGGTGGGTAAGTATACCAAGATGGAGAACAAAAAGGGAGGTATAAGCGGTCACTTCTTTTTAGAAATCAGAGAAACTTGAACTTCACAGAGATATTTGAGGGTCATGCATTCAAAACTAGGAGTTGTGTAAAAAATAAGAATTGTAGTACTTTGAATCTAGTTTCTAAACTACTATCTGTTTTAAAAAATGGATAAGATTAAGAGGGTCAAACCTCTTGTGCATGAAAAACTATTTATGATTTTTTTAGAAAAACATAACATAGTTATTTCTGTGCGCTACACAAACTATATAGTTAGATTTAGTATTTTGTAAAACCCTTTAGTAGGATGATAGGTAAGAGTGAGATCTAGAAGTTGTGTATATTTTTATAATTTTATTTTGAGTAGTTTATTTTTTATAAATTTTCAAGTGATCACATCCTAAAAATATGGTACTTGTTCATTTGCTAGGGATATCTAGCACCAAAATGATCTAAATTGTAAACTTATTTTTAAAAGTGCATAGAATCTAGTGTAGAACTATAATATGTAATGTGTATTGAATTTGGTCAAGTCGATCAAAATTTATTAAAAAAATGCTAGATATATGTCTGTGAGGACTGTGAAGACACTAGTAAAGAAAATTAAAGTTTACTATGCTAATATTGTCCAAAAATAGAAAACTTTATATGATCAAAAAACTTAGAAGACGTGTGAGATGATGGTAGTAATTTTAGAGATACCCACTTGATCATTTGTAAAGATGATGGTGACGAAGTTGAGAAATCATATTGAAAGAAGAAAAAACTTGTAAATGTACAAAATTGGAGTAATAATGAGCTTCCAAGCCTTAGGGTCGTATTCCAAACCTTTTACCAAGTCATAACCCATATGGGTTATGTAATACCCCTCCCATAGTTTTCTTTTGATCATTTTTATGACCAAACTCTTTTAGGCTATTTTTTCATGTGTGTGTTATTTATTTCAAGGATTGTTGAGGTTTATGAATGTATGACATTTTATTGAATAATCATGAATTAGATACTTTTGAATTATTTTCATGTTGATTAAATGCAAATGATGATGCTATAAATATATGTGGTGGTTATTTCATTTCGATGATTCATATGTTAGGATATCATGAATTCTTATGGTTTTACTGGCCCCATACTTGCATGTGTATGGTCAATGTGTATATTTTATATTTCTATTTGACATGCTTGATGTGGTTGGGGGATGAAGTCGTAGTTACTTTCTTACGAGATCCACACAATCGGCTGATCCCCTCCATTGCTTGTTTATATTTTTACATGTATGTACATACTTATCTTTTGTGCAGGTTTGTAGGTACCGAGCAACGACTTCCCTGAATTGCCAGGATGAGTGCGCCTTATTGAAAAATCTGAATAGTAAGAGAGGGGAGATAACATACAAATCCAAATCCCAACCCTGACCATTGATTGTCCTAAATATTGGACAAATATCTGTTTCTACCCATTCAAATTTGTCAAGTGACGTAAATTCATGAGCCCTTCCTTAGTGTTTGTTTGATATAGAGTTAGTTGATTTTCAGGTTTTGGGAGTCAAGTGGATTTGTTTGTGTGAATTATTTGATTCAATTAATTAAGCTAAGAGTAATTTTGAGATTTGAATATTTATATTTTACAAATATGGTAATATTAGATATAGAGTATATTTAATTATTAAGGGTAATTAAATACCTTTGGTAATTAAATGATTAAATAAAAGATTTAAATTTGGAATATATTAAAGGGTTTAATTAATTATTAAATCCTATTATAAATTTAAGGGCATAGTTGATTTATTTAAATATTTGATTTATTAGTTTTCTTAGTTAATTATGTGCTAGAAGTATTTATTGTTTAACTAAATAATTATATGTAATTTAAGTTGCACATTTGGTTTAAGTGAAAATTGAAATTATAATTAAAGTTAAAAGTTGAGTTAGAGTTTTATTTAAAATTGCATTATTTATTTTTGAGTTATTTTATCATGCAACTAGAGAGAGTTGAGTTCTGCTTTAGGGTTTGCATGTTTTACAAACTTGAGGAGGGATAGGTTTTCTTTATGTAGGGATTCAGGGTAATATTATTTTTAGGACATCTATCAAGTTTTGGAGGAGCTCTAGAAGAATTGAAAGATTTTTGGAAAAGCTTGTTTTGGTGGGCATTGTTTTGTGATTGTTTGAAAGCTTGTATTTTGAAGGTTGGCTTGGATCTTTCTTGGCTTCAGATTTTCAGACGTTGGTTGAGGTAGGGTTTGAAACCCTCGTGTTTTACAAATTCTTCTTTTGAAAAGATTGTATGCTTCATGTATGAGATTGCTATGTCATTGATTTGATATTGGCCTTTGTTTTAATTTTGGGTTGCTGTAAAAATTTGGATTAAATTGAGGTTAAATTGATCTGGTTTTTTTCATTTGGGTGTTCTGAAAACCTTAGAATGAATCTTAGGAAATTGGGTGGATTTTATCAAATAGGGTATTTACCTAGAGATATTAATATCTCATTTTCATTATTTGCAAAAAAGATTTGATTAGGAATTGCATGTAAGATCTAAGATCATTTGATGTTAGTTTTGTAAAAAAAATCCTAGTCTTCATTGAAGAAAATCAAATTGTAATTATATGTTTCACATGGCTAAATATATGAGGGTTTGTTTTAATTCTATTATTTAATTTAAATATATATATTATATTCTAGTGTTGGCAGCCTAGCACTAGCCTATTCACAATTTAATTCTGGTGTTTTTGTTTTATGTGAGATTTATTTTAAAAATAAATTAATTATTATATATATATATATATATATATATATATATATATATATATATATATATATATATATATATATATATATATATATATATATATATATATATATATATATATATATATATATATATGTTATGGGGGGTAGGGACCCCATCCCCTACCCTGCGATAGTCTTAACTGATGTTGCAACAAAAGAGTTATGGTTAGCAGCATGGTTGTTGCCGCATCCATGGTTGCGGCTAGCAACAAGGCTGTTGCCATAGCCGTGGGTGCAACTTAGAAGCTATCGCCCCCTTTGGGATGGAGGTGTGGGGAGGGCACGACCACCCCACAATGTAATTTATATATATATATATATATTTTTTAAAAAGATAAAGTTTATTTTATATTATTTATTTTTAATTAATATTTAATTTATAAGTTTATTTAAATTATTTTTTATTTAATTAATTTATTTTCTTATAATTTTATTAAATTAGTTCATTCAATTTTCTTCAAGTTAATTTAATTTTAAATTAGATTAAATTAAATAGATTATTTAATATTATTACTTTATTCATTTGATTGTAAATTAAAGCACTAATATTTTATTTACTTTTATGACAATTAATTTCTTGGGGAGAGTTGTTAAACCAAAGGCCTAAGAGAGTGATTTTTGTTACTTGGGTAAGTGCACAAAAATGAGGGACCAAAAAGGGGGTATAAGATACCACTTCTTCCCTAAAATCAACAAACCTTGAACTTCAACAAGAAATTGAAGATAGTTAGACTTAAAATTTTAAGATGCGACAAGAAAAAGAGCTATAATACTTTGAATATAGTTCCTAAACTACTAATTTATTGTGAAAATGGTGCAAATTAAGGCCCTTAAAAACTTAAAAAGGGGGAGCAAAAAAAGTTGTCATATTTTTTGTGAAAAAACATAACATAGCGTTTGGTGTGCACCCCCTAAAATGTTGAATTTTTTTAATCGCTCCAGTGAGAAGTTAGCCAACACCACCTAGTTTATCCTAGATTTTACGAAGTGCACACATCTTGAAAATGTGAAATTTCTATGTGCTCCCCCTAGAAATCATTTAAAACTAATCGAAAATCAATTTTTTTTTTAGTGTGTATAATGGAATCTAGTTTCTAAAAACATAACTTGTTGGAAAATTTGATGAACAAGTTGAAATCTATGCCCAAAATACTAGACACATTGGTTTTTGACAAAAATCAAACATAAATACAAAATAAATTAGAGATGAAAAGCTTAACATAATCAAAACTCAAAATAAATTATATGGTTAGATAGCTAATAGAGAGATCTACAATATCACAACATTTGATTTTAATGTTATTGAACCACGAGTAAACCTGACAAGGAACACACAAAAAAATATGTCATTTTTTTTTTATGTCTTTTGGAAAACACGTCTCAGGCCTATTTGAATCCTCCAAGCCTTTGGGTTGGATCTCCAAGGAAAATCCAAACCTTAGGATTCATGGATTCTAATATATTACAAAGTGTATGCACACTATAGTGCGTGCGCGCTATTCAAATATATGACTTAGATAGGGTGCACGCGTTATAACATGCACACCCTATAGTGTGCATGCACTATGTAACATCTGAAAAGGCTTGAGTGAGAAGGTGGTAGGAGAGAGAGAGAGCGAGAGAGAGAGAGAGAGAGAGAGAGAGAGAGAAGGTGGGGAGAGAGAGAGGGGGAAAGAAAGTGAGTGTGTGTGTGAAAGAGAGGGTGAGAACCTAGGAAAATAAAGGGAGAGAGGGTAGGAAGATGGGAGAGAGTGTGAGAGAGAGGCTGAGAGAGGGAGATGAGAGAGGGTAACAAGAGTCTCTCTCTCTCTCAAATAATTTCCTTTGTCTTAAATACAATAAAAATATTGAAATAAATGCGTGGAAAGATAAATAACAACCAAGGTTATGTCCTTACATCATAGGCCAATCCAAATCATGTTTTATGAAAACATTTTAATTCACTACTCATAGACTATACCACGGGACAATGTAACAATATGCAGAGAATATTATTGTTTATTGATTAAAAACTATTACAATGCTCCTTTATTCCATGCCCAGCTCCACTTATCCTCTTCCACTCACATGGATGAATCTTAAAATATATTGATTAAAAACTATTACAATGCTCCTTTATTCCATGCCCAGCTCCACTTATTCTCTTCCACTCACATGGATGAATCTTAAAATAGACTCAAACACCCAAAAAATGGACTATAACTATTTAACTACCCAAAAAAATGTCCCCAAATAGTCTAAAATTGACTGTCTTAACATAGCATGACTAATATTTAGTGTCAAGTTGAAAACCAATGTTGTCAACTTGACAACATGAGTTTAAAACCCCTCTTAATACTTTTCTAAAGGTTTAGAACAACCCTTTCAATCCATATTAACCTTCTAACCCCTAGATGACCCTTCTAGGCTATAATTACATGAACGCAATTTCACATCTTCTTTTGGTATCTTTGCACTTTTGAGTACATTTACATATTTTAATTTTATTAATGGCCATAGAAAAAACATAGGTATCCTTCTAGGTCCTTGACCTTTACATATGTCCTTGGATCAACCAAGTGACCCCAAGATTACATCCTTAAACCCCTATGCCATTAAATGGCTTACATTACATCTTTTGTGACCATATCACCAAATGATCAACATCATTATAAAATATGATCAAAACAACATAAAATGACCAATCATGGTTCATTACAAAATCAAATGACCTTAAATGGTCTTGTTCCATCACCCAAGGATCAACAATGACCCTGGTGTACTTCTATTGATCTAGAGTTGACCTTGGTCCTCTAGCACCAATAACCTATCTCAATTTTTAGAGATTCAAGTTCGTTTATATTTGGCACCACATTCTTAGTTGATGTCAAAACTTGAAGTGTTCCTTAGTTGAAATGAGAAACATTACGTATCTTTCAAACCATTGGTCATAGCATCAAATCATCTGGACCAAAAGCTCTGAATGGCTGGGTAAATGCTAGTGGAAACCTCATTTGGCACACAGAGTCTCTCAAACGATGTCGACCACTCCAAGCCAAAGTGTCCCTCAAGTTGCACTCAACATGAAATTGGTGATCTTTACGAGGTCATATCTTAGAGCTCATGTGAGGTAGCATCAAATCGTTAGGTGCTACAGGACCGTGTTGTTGAGGCCTACAATAATCTATCTCAGTTTTCATAGATGTAATTTAATTTATATTTGGCACCACATTCTCAGTTGATGTCAAAATGCAAAGTGTTCCTTAGTTGAAATGAGAAACATTGTGTATCTTTCAAACAATTGGTCGTAGCATCGAATCGTCTATTCCAATAGCTTCAAATGGCCAGGTAAACACTAGTGGCAACCTTTTTTGGCATACATAATCACTCAAACATTGTTGACCACTCCGTGTCAAAGTGTCCCTCAAGGTGCACTCAACATGAAATTGGTGATCTTTACAGGGTCATATCTCAGAGCTCGTGTGAGGTAGCATCAAACCGTCAGGTGCTATGAGACCTTATTGTTGAGACCTACAATAACCTATCTCACTTTTTAGATATTCAAATTCATTTATATTTGGAAACACATTCTCAGGTGATGTCAAAACTCGAAGTGTTTCTTAGTTGAAATGAACAACATTGTGTGTGTTTCAAACTATTGATCATAGCATCAAACCATTTGTTCCAACATATCTGAATGGTTGAGTAAATGCTAGTGAAAACGTTGTTTGACACATAGAGTCGCTCGAATGTTGCTAACCACTCTGGGCTGAATTGTCCCTCAAGGTCCCTTTAGCATGAAATCATGGATCTTTACAAGTTCATATCTCAGAGCTCGTGTGAGGTAGCATCGAACCATCAGGTTCTACAAAATTTTGTTACCGAGGCCTACAATATTGTGTCTTGTTTTTCAGAGATTCAAGATTATTTATATTTGAAAATGTAAACACTAAAATGGTGCACTTCTATGAACCATTACATGCAAGGTTGCTCAAGAATGAGGCCTCACAAAGTGGCTCATAGCTCTCTATGCATGGAGTTACAAAGTACTATGATGTATTTGCTCTCAGCTAGAGCTACAAGCTTGTGACCTTGCTAGTCAACCACACAATGAGAGGTTCAAATGAAGACAAGGGCAAGAGTGCCAATATCCTCAAGAATCACTATGAAAATGCAATGCAAACTAGTCTATGGAAATGAAAATGCAATGCAACTAAGCTATGAAATGGAAAGAACAAGTGTTACAAATCCTTCCTATTAAGCTATGTGAAGTTATGTTATTGCATAAAAGGAAATCTAAGCTATGAAAGCCATGAAAAATGAAACTACTTATGCAAGAAATGTAAACTAAACTATGAAGAAAATGAAGAAATCTAAAGTAAGATGCAACAATGATCTCTAAAAAGCTTCAAAGTCTTCAAGGATTCCTGCAGCATAAGGTTAGCATAAAAACGTGATATGAAAATGGAGGAGAGAGCTTTCCTTTTATAAGAAATGCAAAAGAACGGATCATTGAGATTAAGAGGCAAAAGTCTTAATCGGCAGTGGAGGTTGAAAGAGGAGCAATCCATGTGCACAAGTATCCTCCAATGAGAGTGAAGTGTTGACTTTTGAGCCTCATGTGAGATAAAAAGTACTTTTTTCCTTTTTGTAAAATAGGAATAATGCTTTATTTGTGCAACTTAGGACAAGAGGAAAGGTGGGGCTTTTTATTTAATCCAAAGGGGAGGAAATATTTCTTTTAATCAAATAAAGACTTAGGATAAATGATTAGCCCATAGGATAAAAATCCAATATATGATCAAAATTAAGACTTGATCAAGAAATTGATAATATTGAAAATATTGATTATTGATAAAAATGATTCAGGGTTGATAAAATTGAATAAATGGGGCCCAAAGTCTAAGCGACCATTTTTGGGTGCATACATTTACCCTTCTTTGACTAATGTGTGATCGATCTGGGAACACATGCAGTCAAAGAAGAATTGAAATGTGAGATCGATCTAGGATCACAAGACAACTCAGATGTGAGGTCGATTCGGGATCACATCCAGACAAACATAGACAAAGGCCTTTGAACATGAGGTCGATTCAGGATCACATTCAAAGTAAGAGATAAGGATCTCAAATTTGAGCAAAAACTCACAGAAGATGTCTGAATCAAGAGCATCAAGATGATCAGGGATGAGAATCCCATAGGTACTGCCCCCTCGGAGTCGAAATTGAAATCAGAGAGAGGAGAACAGCGAATTGATAAAGATTTGCTCAAATCAAAATGAAATCACAATCGAATGTAAAGGTCAATAGGTTAACCATTAAAACATGCCCCAGCCTGACTGAGAAAGATGCAATCAAATGTGAGGAAGGAGTGAATTGAATGAAGATGAATGAAAGACTAAAAGTTTGGAAGATATGGAAATGAAGAAATGACGATGCCCCAACAAAGATCGAAGGATTAGGCCTCAAAAGATTTAGCCAATTGCGCAGAAGAAGGTGAAAATTGAAATGCGATTTTAACTATCAAGATGACCTTGGATTTTGATTTCGAGTCCGAAAATGGATCTAGGACGTCAAAATTAGCTAGGGGTGCAATTTTTGTGCAATTTCGAGGTGTTTTGAAAATTGGTCAAAAGTCAAAATGCTATAAAAGGGGTGAAAATGTCATTTTCAAAAATCATTTGTCTTATAGTGATTTGAGAATTTTCAGAGCTTGAGAGAGAGAATATGGCCTAGCAAGTAGGAGTTCTCATCCACAGGCATCGATTCGAGCGCGCCCGGTTACACAACCGGCCACCTCATTATCCTGCCCCGGTATGTTTTCAAAAAACTCACTATTTTTGAGTCATTTAATACCTTTTAAGCACGTTTTGCAAAGTTTTAAAATTTCAAATTTTAAGTGAGGTGAAATATCGCGCGATACTTTAGAAGTATCGCACCCTTTGGGGATAAATATCGCACGATACTTTGCGGGTCCCCAAAATATCACGGGAGTATAGGCACTAGTATCACACGATACTGGGTGAAATATCACGTGATACCGGGAAAAGTATCACATGACCCAAAGTATATCGCACCACTATAGGGAGAAGTATCGCACGATACTTCTCCAAAAAAGCAGTATCACCCAAGGGAAAATTTTGAAATTTTAAGTATTTTGAGCAAAAATGACATGGGTCCAGACAATATTATGTGTTTAAAGATGTGTTAGACTAATTTTTAGGCATCCATCATGATATGTTCTAACAACTGGCTTGGTTTAATGGCTTGCAGGAGGTCTTTCCGGCACTGATCATCAGAGCGCCGAAGGTGACTAGGCTGAGGTGTGTCCGAGATCTAGATGATCTGGGCAATACTGACATTAGGGCTATGGGATTTAGGTATTTACTGAGATTCTCAGACATCAAAGTTGACCATGGGTTGTTGACTGTGCTGGCTGAGAGATGGCATAGCAAGCACAACACCTTCCATCTTCCCACAGGTGAGGCATCCATCATGCTAGAGGATGTGTACAGGATCCTATGAGTGCCATGTCATGGCAAGCCTGTAAGTATAATCATGTTTTTAAATTGTGTAAGTGTAATATTTCCATATGATGAAAACTAACATGATTCATGTGATGGCATAGCTATACTATGATCAGGATGTGACCGAGGGGCGATAGATGATCCAGGAGATGTTCCAGGATGTGACTATCCTGGATCGACATGTCAGCTAGGAGCGGTTAGTAGAGGATTTCGGTAGAGATTTTCCGGTGCCATGTATTGTGGCATCGATCATTTCATAGATCCTGATGACTGATCGCAGTCAGAAGGGATTCCCGCTCGGATGGCCCAGGTTACTGATGGACTTGGTAGGCAGACCTCGGCACATGGCATGGGGTCCGGCCATACTAGCAGAGATGTACCACGAGCTACACGAGATCGTGTATAGGGACATCCGATCGTGGGTGTGCGGTGCCATCCTGGCACAGGTGTGGGCATGGGAGCACATCGTGGTGATGCACCCGAGGGTTCAGCTGAGGGAGAGGAGATACCCCTACATATATAGATATGTGGGGTTCATATCACATGCTCATAGTGGGGATGTGACATACTATTGGAGGATCTTGGATGAGATGGCATCGTTCACATGGAGACCTTACATGGATGTGGAGGGGTGGAGTGATGCGGATGAGGAGTTGAGCTACATGCTGTACACTCAACCGTTAGTAGGTTGACACCCGGAGATAGTAGAGAGATTTTGCATCACTCAGGCATGGTGGCAGTTTGGGAGGCAGTAGTGAGTCTCGACAGAGACCACTACATATGCTCAGGTCAGGGATGAGGAGGGACATAGGTGGCTACCCATGTTAGACTACCAGCAGGCAATCACAGAGATAGCGGGTATCAAGAGCGAGCCCTGAGAGTATCACCCAGATATGGTAGATGCAGGGGCCAATGCAACATACAGGGTAGAGCGGTGGAGGGTGCCATTCCCTTGGTTTACGATACCAGATGCACAGGTACCAGCACAGGGGGAGATGAAGGAGATGACGAGGGGGACAGAGGAGACAGAGGGGATGGAGGAGATGGTGGGAGGGGGAGAGGGAGGAGGATGGAGAGAGGGGAGGGATCTAGATCAGGTGGCCAAAAATGGCCATGGGGACAGAGATCAGCGACGCCTAAGGATGAGGCGAGACCAGCTCATCAGCAGGCAGAGGCACAACAGGACCAGCCTGCGGGTGGAGATGATCTGAGAGCGAGGATACAGGCTCTTGAGGCTGAGATATTGTAGCTTAGGATTACTATAGCAGTGAGAGAGCAGCAGCTCACTAATCAGAGAGTAGAGATAGAGCGTCAGGAGAGGCAGCTACAGGTTGCCCCGGAAGAGAGATAGAGAGAGGCAGCACGAGCTGCATATTATTATGGCCTCTACATTCAGGTAGTCCCAGAGGATCGGAGAGCACCGTCATACTCTACTGTAGTGGGTAGATCAGATGTAGTTCCTGATCCAGCACTACCTCCACTAGCACCAGGACATGAGGGTGGCAGTCAGTCTTAGGTTTTAGGGTTAGACATATCTTGAGACATTGATCCAGATTATGGGATCCCATATTGTATATTGTATCATGACATTGATGTATATATGAGATTACTGGATGTTCGATTGTATCATGTGTTTATGTCTCTCTTGTGATGGATGTATTAGTTTATGTATATTGTCTTGTCATTTTGCTCAAAAATGCTTATGTACATGCTTATGTATGCTCTCTCTCATAGATGTATGTTTAATTCTCATGTGTATGATATAGACTCATGTTTCTGGAAATGACAGTTGTGATGTAGATATGATGATATGATTAACCCCTTGTGATGAATAGGAATAGGTTCGGGATGAAAAAGACAAGGAGGGAAAGACATGATCGAGAAGAAGGAAAGGTGAGCGCAATTGGCTGATAGGTCCATGTAAGATAAAAAGGAGAGCTCTCTCCATATGCAAGATGCAAAACTAGACTAGCATGACCCTAAAAATGCAAGCTACTATGAAAGTGGTTGACTTGCAAGGTCACAACACTTATAGACATCTAATTATCATCATCGAGCATTATTGGTAGTGTCATTAGATCATACAATGCATACTAGCGTAACTATGTGGATATGAATATGATCTTTATCAGATAGAAATGTGGAAATCTCACCTAGGCATCAAAGACATGTAGGTCCAGATGACTAATGCAATGAGATCACCTAAATTTGATATGGTGAGATTATGCTTGTATCAAGACACATGAAAGTCAGGATAACTAGAAGCATGCACTCGCAAAACAGTCAAGGATAATACCTTGTCAATCCATAGTGTCAAGTAAGACCAACATAAATGCTCATGACAGTTAGGATCAATAAAATATACCCACAAGCAGATAAAGAAATAAAACATGTTCTCATACCCTCAGTCTTCGAGCTATGCATCATTGAAAACTTCTTAGGGAGAGACCACTCATCAAAGAAATTCTCATAGACAGCACATAAAGAAAAATAAAGTCAACATATCTCAACGAGTTGATTGTTTAAGTGCATGTGTGTTGGTCATAGAGTCAAACTCTAAGTATCACATCTGCTTAGTGAGAAATATCACATTACACTTGGACTATTGGGTAAGACATCTGATAAGTGTTAAGAAACACTCGACGCAAGGGTAGTGTTGAAAAACACTATTTGGGGTGGTGTTGAAAAACACCTGTTGTGAAATGCCCCAAGAGACAAACGTACCCAAAGGACCTATGCGAATAGGTATGCCCCCTAGACAAAGACAAAGACCAATTTCAGACTACGCCAAATAAGGTCAAGGCATGATGGAAAGCGGCTAAGTGTCGAGGATGCATGCTAACAAATAGGAGTGCAAAGGCCTCAAGTAGTGCCTGTTTCCAGGTTTTTACCACTTGGAATCGTTTTTCATTTTTTTATTTTTTTATTTTTTTGTATTTTTGCTACCAAGGCGCCTGTTTCCAGGTTTTCACCAAGGCACTTTTTCTATTTTTTTGAATTTTTGCATTTTGAATTTTTTTATTTTTTAATATTTTTTCAGGACTTTTTATGCTTTTTAGGATTTTTTCAGCATCATATATCAATTTTTTTGAATTTTTTTTAGGACCAATAAGATATATACAAAAGATGCCCTTAGACAGAATGGGCATTAAACTCATGAGCAAGATCACATCGTGCAGTCCCAATGTCTAGTAAGATGGGGAACAAGAGGGATAAGCAAGTTGGTGGAAGAGATGGAAGACATGAGAATGAAGGAGAGTGAAGGGAAGACATCCTCAAAGGCAAACTCCTCAAGAGTACCCAAGCTAGGGAAAAATTGTCATGTAAAGTGCATTTAGACAAGCAATGAGAGGCTACCATAGGATAAGTCATAAAAGCGCACTGCAAAAGAAGGAAGGATGTAGTCCAAAGGAGTAGACATGTCAAGAGACTTCATAGCATCATGTTTTACTCCTTTTTTATTCGATCAAGACCAAAGGGGAAGAGGATAACGACAAGCTAGAATGAATGGAGAAAAATAGATATGAAGGCTAAAAAAATGAATAGAATGAAAGCAAGATCATTGTCAGATAGCTCACAAGACAGCCAAATGTTCGTGTATAGCTCAGCATTGTCAAGATCAAAGAGAGAAGACAGAATGAATGAAATATGTAGAAGAACTACGCATGATGCCTAATTACCAGGTTTTCATCACGGTACTTATCCAAGGTGCCACAAGGGAGTGGTTTTCACCATAGGATGAATTTATTTCTATTTACTTTTGCTACCAAGGTGCCTGTTTCTAAGTTTTCACCATGGCACATTTTTTATTTTTTTCAATTTTTTGCTATTTTTTGAATTTTTCTATTTTTTTGATTTTTTTGGAAGAAGGCAAGATTTTTAGATAATGCTCCTTGAAAGGATAAACCATGATATGCTAAGGATTCAAAATGATATGCTCAAAGATGTTGATAGGGAAAGGAAGATGGAAGAGAAAAATGGAGGATAAAGTTTTATGTAAAGCGAGTGAGGTTGGAAGATAGGAAGAATAGGCAAATGAGGAAAAAGGATAGAAGATAGAAGGATAATGAATGGAAATATTGTGAAAGGGTAGATGGAAAGGAAGACAAGATCAACATCAACACACACCTTGAAGGGTGGTGAGAGGGTGGAGGAAACTTGAATGAAGGAATTCGTGAAGAAATATGGTGAATGTTTAGCAGAGGTGGTTTAGGAGCATGAAATTGAAGAATATTTTTGGAAGAAAATGAAGTGGAAGCCTTTGGAAGCTTGAATGTCAACTTCACTTTTTGTTCAATATTAGACTCTTTCAAGAGAGACTTTGGAATCCATATAGCCTTAGGCTTTTTATTTCCTTTTGATGATTTGGAGAGAATATCTTCAATGATGGATTTTGGAACCCATACTTGTCTTATAATTTTCTTCTTAGATATCTCTTTTGACTTTATGCCTCCATGTTGATTAGAGTAGACATGGTGATCTTCTTTTTTTGATGGAGTCTTGTATTGCTTCTTTTTCTTGTATTGACCATTCAAGTTTCTTCCAAAAGACTTGGGACTTGTGGAAGGAGGAGAATATGACTGGTTTAGATGGGTGAATGGATGAAAAGGATTCAAGGGTATGCATCTATGTTGATCTTGAGGAAAGATATGAGATGGAGGGATGTAAGGACCCAAGATGGATGAAGAATTAGGAGAATTAGGAGGGGAAAATGAAGGGATATAAGGACCCAATATGGAAGGTAGATGTGAAGCCCTTAGCAGTAGTGGAAGAGGTCCAAGGATGGAAGTGGAAGATGCAAAAGGATAATCAATAAGTTCATCAACATCTATATCACAACCAAGGATATCAGCATCTTTAGAGTGAGCATTAGAAATTTCAATAGGATCATGCACATCTTGAATAGGAGCACTTTCTTTGATAGGATTGTTCGTAGCTTGAAAGAATTTAGGAAGAGTAGAAAGTGGAAGTGAACATGGAGTGGTAGAACAAGAAGATGAAATACTTTGATCTTGACAAGTTGCTTTGGATAGCATAAGCGTATCATTTTTTTCTTGATTTTCAATAGGCTTAACATCAGAAGTAACAACACCATTGTTAATAACCTTAATGGAAGTATCATCTTTGGAGAGCGCAAGTGTGGTAAGGTTATTTGATTATCAATAAGCTCAATGGTGTAAGTAGTAGCTTGATCTTTCTTAGAGGAATAATTAAGACATGGTGGAATGAATGAGGAAGGGTGTAAAGGATCAAAAGAACCATGAAATGGAGGAGAGACATCATGAAAAGGATTAGATGACATGGAGGGTTCTTGATCTTGATCTTTCTTTATGTTCTTTTCTTTATCATTTTTAGAGTCCTCTTGACATGGAGCCACTTCTAAGGACAAGGAAACATGTTGGAATTGTATGGAAGACTTTGGAGGAGATGCTGAAAGACTAGATGAAATAGGCATTATAGCATTTAAAGGCTTAGGCTCTTTAGATTTAGCATTATTGAAAGTATTTGCAGCCAAGTGAAGGTTAGCTTGAGCTTCTTTAAGAGGTAGACCTTGAGGATAACTATAGGGAACTGCATGAAAAGCATTAGGATCTATGTTGGATGAAGGATTTGTGAAAGATTTGGAAGCTTTAGGAGATGTATGGGCATTGGATGAAGTAGAGGATGGAAGGGAACCATCACAAGACAAAGGTTCAACATTAATATGATCTTGCTTGAGAGTACAAACTTTATTTTCAACATGAGAACTTTTAGAGGAGAGATTCTTTTGACGTTTGAAATCAGCGCGGTAGATTTTCTCTTCCTCAGTAGGAATATTGTATTGTCCACAAAAATCATCAAAGAGTTCTTCAAATTTAGAGTCATATGGATCACCATCACAGTCTACCCAATACGGCTCCCCCTTAGAAATCACAAGTGTACCACTAGGATGATGCTTAGGAATAGAAGTTTCATGGGCATCACTACATTGTCCATCATCATAGTCATCATAGTCATCATAGGTGGGTGTATCACTCATTGTGGAAGCGACATCACCAGGACTATCATGTTGCTCTTTATGGTATGACTTCTGAAGAGAGGTAAGACTCTTGGGAGAAGTAGAAGAAGAATGAGATCTTGAAGAAGAGGAAAATGAAGACCTATTGGAAGAAGAATACTTGGATAATGAGGAATTCAAATAAAGTTTAGAAGAGTCATGATAAGACTTGGAAGATGAGGAATTCAAATGATGTTTAGAAGAATCATGATAAGATTTAAAAGATGAAGAATGTGAATAATGTTTAGAAGAATCGTGATAAGATTGAGAAGATGAAGAATGATGAGAAGATTTAGAAGATGAAGAATATTTGGATGAGATCACGAGTATTATTCTATCAAAGGCATCTGATTTAATCAATTTTTCTTTTATTTTTGTCATAAATTCATCACTCATGAGAATTTTGGAGGAACAACACTTTTTGAATATGTCAATGAGCTCAAGATCATCTATTCTTAAGAGAGGTTCCTTAAAAAGATAGTCAAGATTCATGGTTATAGAAGAGGAGGAATCAAGCATAGGAATGATAGAAAAATAGAGGAATGCAAACTAGATAGTAGAAGAAAAAGAATCAAGAAGAAGAAGAAGAATTTCCCATGGGAAGAAGAATTTCCCACAGTGGGTGCCAAAAATGTACACACTAAAATGGTGCACTTCTATGAACCATTACATGCAAGGTTTCTCAAGAATGAGGCCTCACAAAGTGGCTCATAGCTCTCTATGTATGGAGTTACAAAGGACTATGATGTATTTGCTCTCAGCTAGAGCTACAAGCTTGTGACCTTGCTAGTCAACCACACAACAAGAGGTTCAAATGAGGACAAGGGCAAGAGTGCCAATATCCTCAAGAATCACTATGAAAATGCAATGCAAACTAGTCTATGGAAATGAAAATGCAATGCAACTAAGCTATGAAATGGAAAGAGAAAGTGTTACAAATCCTTCCTATTAAGCTATGTGAAGTTATGTTATTGCATAAAAGGAAATCTAAGCTATGAAAGCCATGAAAAATGAAACTACTTATGCAAGAAATGTAAACTAAACTATGAAGAAAATGAAGAAATCTAAAGTAAGATGCAACAATGATCTCTAAAAAGCTTCAAAGTCTTCAAGGATTCCTGTAGCATAAGGTTAGCATAAAAACGTGATATGAAAATGGAGGAGAGAGCTTTCCTTTTATAAGAAATGCAAAGGAATAGACCATTGAGATTAAGAGGCAAAAGTCTTAATCGGTAGTGGAGGTTGAAAGAGGAGCAATCCACGTGCACAAGTATCCTCCAATGAGAGTGAAGTGTTGACTTTTGAGCCTCATGTGAGACAAAAAGTACTTTTTTCCTTTTTGTAAAATAAGAATAATGCTTTATTTGTGCAACTTAGGACAAGAGGAAAGATGGGGCTTTTTATTTAATCCAAAGGTGAGGAAATATTCCTTTTAATCAAATAAAGACTTAGGATAAATGATTAGCCCATAGGATAAAAATCCAATATATGATCAAAATTAAGACTTGATCAAGAAATTGATAATGTTAAAAATATTGATTATTGATAAAAATGATTCAGGGTTGATAAAATCGAATAAATGGGGCCCAAAGTCTAAGCGACCATTTTTGGGTGCATACAGGAAACACATTCTTGGTTGATGTCAAAACTTGAAGTGTTCCTTAGTTGAAATGAGCAATATTTTCTATCTTTAAAACTATCGGTCATAGCATTGAATCATCTATTTCAATAGCTCTGAATGGTTAGGTAAATGCTAGTGGAAACCTTGTTTAGCACACAGAGTCACTTGAATGCTATCGACCACTCTAGGTCGAAGTGTCCCTCAAGGTCCCTTTAGCATGAAATTGGAGATCTTTATGGGATCATATCTTGGAGCTCGCATGAGGTAGCATCAAACCGTCAAGTGCTACATGACCATGTTGTCGAGGCCTAGAATAACCTATCTTTATTTTCAGAGATTCAAGTTCATTTATAATTGGTAACACATTCTTGATGCATGTCAAAACTCAAAGTGTTCCTTAGTTGAAATGAACCACATTGTGTATCTTCCAAACCATCAGTCATAGCATTGAATTGTCTACACCAACAACTCTGAATAGACAGGTAAAGACTAGTGGAAACCTTGTTTAGCATATAGAGTCGCTTGAACACTGCTGACCACTTTGGGCTAAAGTGTCCCTCAAGGTCCCTTCAGCATGAAATTGATGATCTTTATGGGGTCATATCATAGATCTCATACAAGGTAGCATCAAATCATCAGGAGCTACATGACTGTGTTGCTGAGGCCTATAATAACCTATCTTAGTTTTTAGATATTCAAGTTCATTTATATTTGGCAACACATTCTCGGTTGATGTCAAAACTCAAAGTGTTCCTTAGTTGAAATGAGAAACAATACGTATCTTTCAAATTGTCAGTCATAGCATAAAACTATATGTGCCAAAAGCTTTGAATGGTTGGGTAAACACTAGTGGCAAACTCATTTGGCACATAGAGTCACTCAAACATTACCGACCACTCTAGGCCCAAAGTATCCCTCAAGGTCCCTTTAGCATGAAATTGATGATCTTTACGAGGTCATATCTTGGAGCTCATGTGAGGTAGCATCAAACTATCACGTGCTACAAAATCGTGTTGCTGAGGCCTATAACAATTTATCTCAATTTTTAGAGATTCAAGTTCATTTATATTTGGCAACACATTCTCGATTAATGTCAAAACTTGAAGTGTTCCTCAGTTGAAATGAGAAACATTGTGTATCTTTCAAACTGTCGATTGTAGCATCAAACCATCTATTCCAACAGCTCTGAATGGCTAGGTAAATGCTAGTGGAAACCTCATTTGGTGCATAGAGTCACTTGAACACTACCGACCACTCTAGGCTGAAGTGTACCTCAAGGTGCACTCAACATGAAATTGATGATCTTTACATGGTCATATCTCGAAGCTCATGTGAGGTAGCATCAAACTATTAGGTACAATAGGACTATGTTGCCGAGGCCTATAATAAACTAACTCAATTTTTAGAGATTCAAGTTTGTTTATATTTGGCAACACATTCTTGATTGATGTCAAAACTCAAAGTGTTCCTTAGTTGAAGTGAGCAACATTGTGTATCTTTAAAATTGTCGGTCGTAGCATCGAATCATCTGTTCCAACAACATTGTGTATCTTTCAAATTGTTGGTCATATCTTGAAGCTCGTGTGAAGTAACATTGAAATGTCATATGCTACAGGACTATGTTGCCAATGCCTAAAATAACCTATCTTGGTTTTCATATATTCAAGTTCATTTATATTTGGAAACACATTTTTGATTATTGTCAAAACTCACAGTGTTCCTCACTTGAAATGAGAAACATTACGTATCTTTCAAATTGTCAGTCATAGCATCAAACTGTCTATTCCAAAAGCTCTGAATGGCCTGGTAAATGCTACTAGAAACATAGTTTGGCACATAGAGTCTCTCAAATGTTGTCAATCACTCTAGGTGGAAGTGTCCCTGAAAGTGCCCTCAACATGAAATTGGTGATCTTTATAGGGTAATATCTCAGAGCTCATGGGAGTAGGAGGATGAAGTGTTGAAGCTAATGGATGAAGGAGTGGAGTACCAAACATATGTTTTTTGTGAATAAGAAAGATTGGATTATTTTTATTTCTAACACTATTATGATAGGACTGTGTTGCCCCACTTTTCATCCCATAACCATGCTGTCAAAGTGGAAGATTTTGGTCTCACAATTAGGTCTGGTCATGTTTCAGTCTAGGTCTAAGTCTTTCATAGGATAGGCTATCCTTGCTGGGTTCCCCTGCTATTATCTTATCGTTTCAAGCTAGGTGGGTTATTTGGAAGTCTCTTTACAATTGGGTAGGTTATAGATCCCAATTCGGTGAGGATAATATGCTCCCATTGATGATCTTTCTCAGATGGAATGATGATTGTGAAATTATGATCTCCAGGCATTTACAAGGAATCAAATGGAATTTTTCTCATATGACTGATGCAATAACAAATCCGGCATTAAAAATTTTAGAAATTCATTCCATAGGGCAGTATGTCCAGTCCAGTTGATGAGAATTCTCTTCTTTTTAATATGTACACCAGTAATAGAGAAGTAGAGCTTGCAGTTGAAGACATTTGGTTACATTAAAACTCTACAAGTTAAGGAGATCTCAAGATGTGTTTCTAGAGAGTTGCAGAATGAAGATGATTAATGTACTATTATATCTTATATGATATCATGTTACACAAGGCTTAGGATATAAAAGGCCTCATCTCAAATGGTAATTAGATTTGGGAGGAAGGTTTTAATATTGATTTATGCATTAAAACTAATTCTTTAAAATCCTTCCAATACAAAATGATCAAGATATTTACTCAGGAAGAACATACTACTGATCTCAACATCAAACATGTGATTTGGAGCAGGGCTTTGGACAGTCTCAAATTGGTTTGTATTTAAGTTCTCTGAATATGAAACAAAGGAAGTCATGAATGGCTTAATCCTTCAACCCGACATAAACTAGCAAAGTTCATTATGATTACAATGAATATGTGGGCTCTTAAGGATGAAAGTGTTGTAGTCCGGCATTCAGTACATAAACAGTGCTCATAGAGAATAAAAAATCTCAATTTATGATCATATTTGGATGTTCTGCAATGCATTCTCTATTCTCGAGTATATTTCAATGTAGTCAATCTTCATAATCATGATACATAGGTCTGAGAGAAGAGAAAGAAACTATAGGACAATCGATTGCTAGTGGAGAATGACCAATTAGAAGAATCGTCAGAAAAAGTAATATAAAATAAAACTAAGTTTAATGCAGTAGTTGGCAGTTTAAAAATGAACTGGTCACATGATCACATGAATAAAATAAAATTCATGTGATCATGCGACAAGGTAAGCTCAGGTAGGTGAACGTGCTCAGCTGGGACCCACATACGCTAGCAGCGCAGATGCGACAGCGTGAACCGGGCAAGTAAAGTTTTAATTATTTAATATTATATCGCATGACAAAAATAGAGCGGTTGCATGATCACAAGAGTTTGAAAAGAGTCATGCGATCATGCGACAATGGAGAAGAAGTTAGAAAAGTGAATCGGAAGCAATGATTCCCACAATGAAGCATTCTTCCATTAGCGGATATCACACTTGCTAGGTGCAATTCCTGCAAAGAGAGTATTGACACCAGTGATACAGTCCGTTACTTGTGATATCGATAATGGATTTTTCAGAGATTGATGGGGCTTCTCAGTGGAATAAATTGGATATGATTCCAGTATTGAAGGTAATTAAATCTTTATCAATGAGATTGAAGTGGCAGTAAAACACATCTCAAAGTTGTTAACCATAAACTGTTGGAGCCTCTGTGCATATAAAAATAGAGTGAATCATTCTTACAGTGCTTAAAGGAAGTGGTAAATGTCACTGTATCAGCCATGGCAAAAAGGAAGAATAATGGTACAGAGCATGTCGAGCATAGTGATCTTGTTGGATATTTTCATGGTGATAAGGCACAACTTATTACAGATTCAAATTGTAACCAGAGCTATTTCGAGGTTGATTTCTTATGAAATTAAGACAGAGATGAAGTCTGATGCCATGAGATAGTTGAATACTTGTAAATGATGATCCAATTTTGATCAATTTTGTTATATCAAATTCTCTTAGCACAAAAAAAGAAGGTTGACAGTGCTAGATGGATAGAGGTTGGCAACTATTCATATGACATCTTCTATTTTATGTTGATCAAATTTGATATTCTATATTAAATTATATTGATCTGATGGAGATCTGTTCAGTTCACCTTCTCAAATCAAGTCAAATGAAAAGACAAAGTCTTATCAGTTCCTCCTTGTTGTAATGTTGAAAACATCTATCTCCGGTCTTTCCAAATTCTAGAATTTGAAACAGTTCACATTCTCATGAAGATTGTATGTTGTAATCTCTATATATACTATTGAAAAAGTCAATGAAAGGGTCAAAAAATTCTTGGTGTGGGATACTTGATGTTGCAGAGTCAATTGTAAAGTATTTTATGTCAATTATTTTATGTTCTAGTTAGTTGAAGTTGTTAATTAGATGGTTCTTTCCCTTAATCTAAGTTACAGTAGGAAGGAAAGGATGTTTCATTCCTTTGTTTTGAGGGTGTGAATAAACACAGTAGGATGTGCTGTGGGATATTCAGAGAAGAACTGATTAGAAGTTTTTTTACTATTTCATTTATATCTTTGTAGTAAGGTGTTGAATATTTCAATCTTGTTGACAGTTGTTGTAGTTTATTTAATGCTGAGTGTATGAATTCATAGGATGTGTGAGTTCTACAGCTTGGTTCATAGATTAGAAAGCTCTCCTTGCCTGGATTAAGTTATGTTTAGGGTTAATTCAGTTTGCCTCTTCTGGTCTCGGGTTAAGAGCATACCTTGTGTTAGTTTTAGGATAAAAAACATAATTCATTGCATATCCAATTTAGGGAGCTGTACCTACCAATTCTAAGAAAAGCCAGTAATCAAAGAATGGCTTTTCAACTGTTGTAACTAGATTTTGTTCATAATTTGGGCACTAAGAGTCATATTCCTAAAAAACAAGAAAGGACAAGTCTGTTTACTAACAGATTTTTGGTGACTCTGCTGGGGAAATGAATAGTCGCTTGATCGGTAAGTGACATCATGAGGAAAAATGGTACTCCCTCATGAAAATATTTTTCTAGTGCTCCAACCTAACCTTGGTTTCCAAGATGACCAGGAGGATATAATTTCATCTCTCAATACATTTGTTTGGAGATACAGGAGGAACGCTGAACATTACCGAAATGCTAGCCAGATATTGGAGGAAGAAGAGAGAAAGGCTAGATTGCTAGAAAGAGTTGCTCAAAGGAGGAATATCCAGAGAGCAGAAAGAATTGAAGCCTAGCAATAAAATCTTACCTAACATCCTAGATCGAACAAGGTTCCTCAGGAGTACTAGAGAACAGGGTGGGTGAGATTCCACATTTGATAAATTAGCAGAGCTTGGTTTTCCCATCCTAGAAGTTCCTAAAAAGAAGGGAGAAAGGAAAAGTCAGAGTAGGCCTTCTTCCCCTGTTAGGAATCAAAGCACTTCACAAAACACTTGTCAAGTATTAACACTTCACAATACCACTACTCCCCCAGTTGTTAATTTTCTACCATACTATGCTAGGACTGTCATGGCTACTCCATGGGCTGCGGCAGTAGGACCATTAGCACTAGTGGCTTATCATCCACTCCCCACTGGGTCAAGGAAAAATTTTCCCAAGTTTTCAGGTGATGGGAAAGTCACCACTGATGAACATATTAAAGCCTTCTTTGTGGCTACTCATATTTTAGGGGTGGCACATGATGATGTTGCTATGAGGCTATTCATTGAGACTTTAACAGAAAGTGTAGAAGATTGGTTTTATCATCTGGATGATGGTTCCATCGCTAATTGGGATACAATGAGAATAACATTTGAGGCATGTTTTAAGACAGCAGAAGATGAGCATCTTTTGTTGACACAATTAACATCCATCAAGAAACAACCCCAGATGATCATGAGGGATTTTGTAGCCACTTTCAATAAAATTATGAGCAGAATTCTTGTTGCTGATAGACCCACTGCTGGTAACCTCAAAACATTTTTCATAAGCACAATGCCTCCAGATATTAATTATGACTTGAGACGGGCATGCCCCATAGATCTAGTGGATGCACAAAAGAAAGCTATTGAATGTGAAGATGACTTAATCTCAGTAGGAAAATGAAAAGAGAATTACAAACTAAAGGAAATTCTAGTAATACTACGTCATCTGATGAGATGATTCAAAAATTGTCCAATGAGTTGGTCACTGTGAAAAAGCAATTACCAGGATTCAATAATTCTTACCAGCAAAATTTTTAGAATATGCCTGGAAGAAGTATGGACAATAAATTTAAGCAATTCACAGGTCTTCAACCTAGGTTGCAGATTGAAGCCGCACCCAAAAAAGGAAATATGTGTGTATTTCATTTGACTATGGATCACAATAATGAGAATTGCCCGAAAACTGCCCGTATGATGTAGTTATTGACCACCAACGAACTGAATATAGCAACTCCTATTGCAGAAGTAGACACATACTCAAATGGCGGCTCTAAAAATTTCTTTGTGGAGTATGAATTTGATTCTGAATCTAAAGGTGAATGCTATGCTACTATTGATGGAAACTCATATATGGTGCTCACTCGGAATCAAAAGTTGAAGAACCAGTCTTCTAGTCATCCTCATAAAAGTGATCCTAGTCCGCCGATAATCAGTGCTCATACTAAGCAGAAAGTGTCAAGTTCTCAGATAGGTAAGGATAAATTACCTTTTGATATTGTTCAATTTTGTGAAGAATAAAAAATTCAGATTTCAACTCTGGATTATTTAAAATCGCATCCTTCAGAATTAAAAATATTAGTGGATCAATGTAAAGGAAATGTTTCAGAATTAATAATAATGCAACTGTGGAAGAAGGGGATGAAATGTTGACAGCTAATTTGTATCATCAAGAAGAATCCACTATGTTAGCAACCTCTCCTAGACAAAAACCTCCCCCCTTCTATATTTCGATGTATGTTAATGGATGCAAGTTGAGCAATTGTATAATAGACTCAGGCGCGTCAGATAATGTCATGCCTTATTCCGTAGCCAAAGCCTTAAGTCTTAATCTTACTAAGGTGTATGGGAAATGCTATTCAATGGATGCTAAACAAGTTCCATTGGTTGGCCAAATCAAAGATGTGCAGGTAGCTTTGGCTTCTCATCCTGAAAAGAAACTCTTGTTGACTATCCTAGTGGTTGACATTCCGGCAAGCTATGGGCTCCTCTTAAGTAGAAGTTTCTGTAGAGACTTAGGAGGGGAAATAAAGTTAGATTGGTCTCAGGCTGTCATACCAATAGGGAATAAGAAAGTCAAATTGGAGCCTGAGGAAAAAGCAAAGTTCACTGTCTTAAAATCAGATGATCCTAAAGCCCAAATAATCTATCAAGAACTAGAGTTTGGAAATTATATGCTATTTACTAAAGAATCCCTTAATGATAATAAGAAGGAAGATTCAAATGAAAAGAACTCATGTGAAGAAAAGGACCTAGCAGGCTTATGGATTCTTGAATTCAATGGAAGTTGTTCATCATCAGGATCTGGTGCAGGTGTAGTGTTGATCCCTCCTCAGGGAGAACCTGAACCTATGGCATTCAAATTGGAGTTTGGGAATACCAATAACACTATGGAATATGAGGCCTTGCTACTGGGAATAGCAGAAGCAAAAGAAAAAGGAGTAAAAGTGCTGAAAGCTCGAGGTGATGCAGAGCTCATTGTGAGATAGGCTAGAGGGAAATACTCCGTAAAGAATCACAGATTAAAAAATTGTAGCAACAAAGTTTGGGATCAAATAGAAGGTCTGAATGCCTTTTCTATCGAAGCAATACCAAGAGAAATGAATACCAAAGCTGATTCATTGGCAGTCTTTGCGTCCTTATTGTTACCTCACCCATAATTCAAGGATAAGAAGTATCAAATTGAGATTGTTTATCGAGCTTCTATTCCAGACAATATAGATTCTTGGTAGGTTTTTGAAGATGACAAGAGTTTGTAGTTGTTTTTAGAAAGTGGCAAAATCATCTCTGGACACCAGCCTGATGAAAAAGATGAAGAGAATTCCAGCCATGAATTAAATGAAAAGCGGGTTGATGAAATTCAAGTACGAGGTGGATCATCCCTCCCTATTTTGTATCTCTAGAAAAATTATTCAATAGGCATGACACCTACATAAAATAGAAAAGAGAAAAAAAGGAGCCTAATACTGGTGAGTACGAAGGGGTGAATATTGGTAATACTGACAATCCCAAGATGATCAACATTGGAAAATGTTGTTCACCTAAAGAGAAGGAAGCTGCAAGGCTACTTTTTCTGGAGTATCGAGATGTTTTTTCTTGGAACTACGAAGATTTGAAAAGCTATGGAGGTGGAAAAATAAAACACCAAATCCCTCTGAAGCCTGATGTAGTACCTTTTCGATAGAAATAGAGGAATTATAATCCTAAAGTTGCAAATGCCATATTTCGAGAGGTGGATAAAATGTTGAAGGCCCAAATTATTTATCCTATCCATCACTCCACGTGGATAGCTAATATAGTGCTAGTTCGAAAGAAGAATAGAGAAATCAGGATCTGCATTGATTTTCACAACCTAAGTCAGGCATCTCTCTAGGATAATTTTGCACTTCCTAATATGGATTATTTGCTGCAAATAGTGGCTAGGTCTGAAATGATGTCTATGCTTGATGGATTCTCAGGTTATAATCAGGTTGAAGTGGAAGAAAAGGATCAGCACAAGATGACATTCACCACTCCATGGGGTACGTTTGCATACCACCGGATGCCTTTTGGACTCATCAATGCCGGTGCCACCTTTCAAAGATGTATGAGTAAAACATTTGCTGATTTAAAAGATCAGATCATAGTAATATATCTAGATGATCTTACTGTGTTTTCAAAGAAAAGAAAGGATCACATAGAAGATTTAAGGAAAGTATTACAAAGATGTCGAGATGATGGGATTTCCCTCAATCCAAAAAAGTTTGTGTTCTGTGTAACAGAAGGAAAACTCCTTGGCCACATAGTCTCTCAAGAAGGAATTAGAATTGATCCTGAGTGAGTTGAGGCCATTCAAAGGTTAAGTTTTCCAGTGAATAAGATAGGAGTTAAATCATTCTTTGGATAGGTTAATTTCCTTAGAAGATTCATACCAAACTTTGTAGAAACGACCAAATGCATCATAGACATGATGAAAGGTGATTCAAATCTCAAGTGGAATGAAGCAGGTAAGCAGGCTTTTTAGAACATTAAAGATGCTATTGCTAATGCACCAATATTATGTCATCTAGATTATAGCTGAGATTTCATCATTTATTGTTATGCATCCGAACATACTCTGTCAGCCATACTTATGCAAAAAAATGATGAAGGAATACAAGCTCCAATAGCTTTTATGAGCGTTCCTCTGAAGAATCATGAGTTAAAGTATTCACAGATTGAAAAACATGCTTTTGCAGTGGTCAAAGCACTGAGGAACTTTCAATTTTATATCTTACATTCACACTCTATAGTCTATGTCTTAGACGTAGCGATAAAAAGCATATTGAATCAACAAGAGGTGGGGTGCAACACCCGAGGATTGTGGATAGCAAAGATGCAAGAGTATGATATAGAAATTAGACCCACCAAATTGGTAAAGGGGAATGCTCTGTGTAGAGCAATTGTGGAAGACAAGGCTGCAGGAGAGTTGGAAGAATCTGAAGAAAAACAATTGGTTCTAGCTATGGGTCTTCAAGATACATGGTTCAGAGATATAGCTTATTTCTTAACATATGGAGAGTGTCCAGAGGGCCTAATGAAAAGGAAAAGAAGAGACCTTAGGTTAAAAGTAGCTAAATTTGTGATTTGGGATGGAAAACTATTCAAAAAGGCAATAGACGACACTTTTCTTAGGTGTGTAGATAAGCAGCAACAAGAAAAATTGTTGAAGACATTCCATGACGAAGCCTGTGGGGGACACTTTTCATCTTTAGTTATAGCCTTCAAAATATTGAGACAGTGTTATTATTGGCCTAGTATATTCAGAGACGCATACACCTGGGTAGCTAAGTGCAAGAAATGTAAAATGTTCACAGGATGTCCTCAACTAGTTGCTCTTCCGTTGAAGCCTGTCATCATTGAAGAGCCCTTCCAACAATGGGGCCTTGATTTCATTGGGCCAATTAACCCAGCATCCAACACTGGTCACCAGTATATAATAACTACCACTAACTATTTCACCAAGTGGGTGGAAGCCAAGGCAATGAAGAAAACAACTTCTGAAGTGGTATGTGAATTTCTCAAAGAAAATATACTGGTCAGGTTTGGTGTTCTGCTCAAATTAGTAATGGACAATGTGGCTTATTTTTCTTCAGTTGAGATCACTAGTTTCTATTTTGAATATGGAATCACTGTTAGCCACTCGTCAGATTACTTCCCACAGGGAAACGACCAGACCGAATCTAGTAATAAAAATTTGGTGAATATTGTTAAGAAATTAGTATCAGATAATCAGAAGAACTGGCATAAAAAGATTCATGAGGTGTTGTGGGCAGACAGGGTAACACCAAAAAGGGCAATCGGTATATCACCTTTTGAGCTAGTTTATGGAATTGAAGTGAATCTTCCATTACCTTTGGAATTGGCCACAAACAAACTCAGGACAATAACTAAAGATGACATCTACAAGGATGGTTTAGAAAAAAAGATTCTTTATTTGAACAAGCTGGAAGAGGAAAGAGAAAAAATAGTAGATCACATCACTCAACACTAGATGCGGGTGAAAAAGATATTTGACAGGAAGACGAGACCACGAAAATTCATGGTAGGTGATAGTGTGCTGCTATGGGATAAACACAGTGCTCCAAAGGGAATGCCTAAGAAATTTGACACCTTGTGGAAAGGACCATTTGTAATTCATCAAGCATTTGGAAATAATTCTTTCAAGCTAGCTTATCAGGATGGTGAGGTACTACCACTGACCTTCAATGGTTAGGATTTGAAACTTTACCAAGTGGAAAATTGAAAATAGGTAACCCTTGTATTGTACCATAGTTGTGTTTTGTTCCTTTGTGTTCTCTAGGTTAGTTGCTTTTCCTTGTTTCCTTTTCCTTTGTTCTTGCTTCAATTTTGTTGTCTTTTTGCCCTCTTTCTTTACCTTTTTGCAAAACCAGAGATTCAGGATTCATTTCCTAAACATGGGAATGTTTAAGTCCCTAGTCAGAGCTAGCTATTGCCCCACTTTTCATCCCATAACCATGCTATCAAAGTGGAAGATTTTGGTCTCACAATCAGGTCTAGTCATGTTTCAGTCTAGGTCTAAGTCTTTCATAGGATAGGCTATCCTTGTCGGGTTCACCTGCTATTATCTTATCTTTTCAAGTCAGGTGGGTTATTTGGAAGTCTCTTTAAAATTGGGTAGGTTATAGATCCCAACCCGATGAGGATAATATGCTCCCATTGATGATCTTTCTCAGATGGAATGATGATTGTGAAATTATGATCTCCAGACATTTATAAGGAATCAAATGGAAGTTTTCTCATATGACTGATGCAATAACAAATCCGACATTAAAAATTTCAGAAATTCATTCCATAGGGTAGTATGTCCAGTCTAGTTGATGAGACTTCTCTTCTTTTTAATATGTACACTAGTAATAGAGAAGTAGAGCTTGCAGTTGAAGACATTTGGTTACATTAAAACTCTGCAAGTTAAGGATATCTCAAGATGTGTTTCTAGAGAGTTGTAGAATGAAGATGATTAATGTATTGTTATATCTTATATGATATCATGTTACACAAGGCTTAGGATATAAAAGGCCTCATCTCAAATGGTAATTAGACTTGGGAGGAAGGTTTTAATATTGATTTATGCATTAAAACTAATTCTTTAAAAGCCTTCCAATACAAAATGATCAAGATATTTACTCAGGAAGAACATACTACTGATCTCAACATCAAACATGTGATTTGGAGTAGAGCTTTGGACAGTCTCAAATTGGTTTGTATTTAAGTTCTCTGAATATGAAACAGAGGAAGTCATGAATGGCTTAATCCTTGAACCTGACTAGTATTTTGTTGTGACACATAAACTAGCAAAGTTCATTATGATTACAATGAATATGTGGGCTCTTAAGGATGAAAGTGTTGCAGTTCGGCATTCAGTACATAAACAGTGCTCATAGAGAATAAAAAATCTCAATTTATGATCATATTTGGATGTTCTGTAGTGCATTCTCTATTCTCAAGTATATTTCAAAGTATTCAATATTCATAATCATGATACAGAGGTCTGAGAGAAGAGAAAGAAACTATAGGATAGTTGATTGCTAGTTGAGAATGACCGATTAGAAGAATCGTCAGAAAAAGTAATATAAAATAAAACTAAGTTTAATGCAGTAGTTGGCAGTTTAAAAATGAACTGGTCACATGATCACATGAATCAAATAAAAGTCATGTGATCATGCAACAAGGTAAGCTCAGGCAGGTGAACATGCTCAGTTAGGACCCATGTACGTGAGCAGCGCAGATGCGATAGCGTGAACCGGGTAAGTAAAGTTTTAATTATTTAATATTATATTGCATGACAAAAATAGAGCGGTCGCATGATCGCAAGAGTTTGAAAAGAGTCATGTGATCATGTGACAATGGAGAAGAAGTTAGAAAAGTGAATCGAAAGCAATGATTCCCGCAATGAAGCATTCTTCCATTAGCGGATATCGCACCTGCTAGGTGCAATTCCCGCAAAGAGAGTATTGACACCAGTGATACAGTCTGTTAATTGTGATATCGATAATGGATTTTTTAGAGATTGACAGGGCTTCTCAGTGGAATAAATTGGATATGAGTCCAGTATTGAAGGTAATTAAATCTTTATCAATGAGATTGAAGTGGCAGTAAAACACATCTCAAAGCCATTAACCATAAACTGTTGGAGCCTCTGTGCATAAAAAAATAGAGTGAATGGTTCTTACAATGCTTAAAGGAAGTGGTACATGTCACTGTATCAGCCAA
Organism: Chamaecyparis obtusa; assembly: GCA_027943335.1. Lineage (NCBI taxonomy): Eukaryota > Viridiplantae > Streptophyta > Pinopsida > Cupressales > Cupressaceae > Chamaecyparis > Chamaecyparis obtusa. Next base: position 346,018 of record BSBK01001281.1, read on the forward strand.
GGAAAAAAGGAAGAATAATGGTACAGAGCATGTCGAGCATAGTGATCTTGTTGGATATTTTCATGGTGATAAGGCATGACTTATTACAAATTCAAATTGTAACCAGAGCTATTTCGAGGTTGATTTCTTATGAAATTAAGACAGAGATGAAGTCTGATGCCATGAGATAGTTGAATACTTGTAAATGATGATCCAGTTTTGATCAGTTTTATTATATCAAATTCTCTTAGCATAGAAAAAGAAGGTTGATAGTGCTAGATGGTTAGAGGTTGGCAACTGTTCATATGACATCTTCTATTTTATGTCGATCAAATTTGATATTCTATATTAAATTATATTGATTTGATGGAGATCTTTTCAGTTCACCTTCTCAAGTCAAGTTAGATGAAAAGACAAAGTCTTATCAGTTCCTCCTTGTTGTAATGTCGAAAACATCTATCTCCAGTCTTTCCAAATTCTGGAATTTGAAACACTTCACATTCTCATGAAGATTGTATGTTGTAATCTCTATATATACTATTGAAAAAGTGAATGAAAGGGTCGGCAAATTTTTGGTGTGGGATTCTTGATGTTGCAGAGTCAATTGAAAAGTATTTTATGTCAATTATTTTCTATTCTAGTTAGTTGAAGTTGTTAATTAGATGGTTCTTTCCCTTAATCTAAGTTACAGTAGGAAGGAAAGGATTTTTCATTCCTTTGTTTCAAGGGTGTGAATAAACATAGTAGGATGTGCTATGGGATAGTCAGAGAAGAACTGATTAGAAGTTTTTTTATTATTTCATTTATATCTCTATAATAAGGTGTTGAATATTTCAATCTTGTTGACAGTTTCTGTAGTTTAGTTAATGTTGAGTGTATGAATTCATAGGATGTGTGAGTTCTACAGTTTGGTTCATAGATTAGAAAGCTCTCCTTGCCTGGATTAAGTTCTGTTTAGGCTTAATTCGGTTTGCCTCTTCTGCTCTCGGGTTAAGAGCATACCTTGTGTTATTTTTAGGATAAAAAACATAATTCATTGCATATCCAATTTAGGGAGTTGTACCTACCAATTCAGAGAAATGCCAGTAATCAGAGAATGACTTGTCAACTATTGTAACCAGATTTTGTTCATAATTTGGGCACTAAGAGTCATATTCCTAAAAAGAAAGAAAGGACAAATCTATTTACTAATAGACGGCAGGGATGTTATCTTATTGATCATGTGAATTGTGATGTTGTAGACATCTATGGGAACATAGATATGATGGTTCACAGAGTTAGTGCTTGGAAAATGGTCTTTGTTTGTAGGTACATAATGCCAATGAATAGAGGATACAATTGTGTTGCAAGTCCTCAACAAGTAGTGGATAGATGTTGGAGGAAAATAAAGAAGCTCACCAATCCTAGGGACTTGGATTGATTTGATCCTTAGGAGTATGGTGCAAGTCACCTTGAAAAAGACATGCAAATGAGTCACTTGGTTGGCTCATGAAGATTGAATGATCTAAAGGATCAATATATTGAATGTAATTTTCCTTGAATTGAATTTTGTGTTTTGATATAATGGAATGTAATAAGCCTAAATGTATAAAGGCATGACAGTGTTCAATTGATGTAATAGGAGTTGAATGGCATAGGGGTTAAGGATGTAACCTTGGGGTCACTTGGTTGATCAAAGAATGAATATAAGGGATAAGGACCTATATGGTCATCTAGGTTTTGATATGTCCATTAATGCCATTAAAACATATAGTTGCACTAAAAAGATGCAAAATATGTAAAAGGATGCCAAAAATGTAAAAATTACATTTTAATGCAATTAAAGCCTATAAGTCTCATGTGAGGTGTTAGTGTGGGTGAGAAAAGTTGTTTCTAGACCTTTAAAATTCATTAGAGGGGGCTTTAGACTTATGTTGTCGAGTTGACAACATTGGTTGTCAACTTGACAACATCTACTTTAATCATATTTTTCTATGTTAGTCAGTTTGAGACTGTTAAGAGAAAATTTAGAGTTAGTTATATGGTTGATGTTAGATTTTAATGGAGTTTAAGTCTATTTCATGATGGATCCAAGAGTTTGGAGATATGATGTGGAGTTGGGCATGTAAGGAAAGAGTATTGTAATGGTTTCTAATCAATAAAACAAATATTCTTTGTATACTATTACATTGTCCTGTGGGTACATCCACTATAATAGTGAATTCAAATGCTTATGGAAGTGTGATCTTGATTGGATAGTAATGTAAATACATTGATTTGGTTTTCATTTACATATTTCATGCATTAGTTTTAGTATTCTTATTTTTCTTAAGGCAAAGTAATTGACTATTTTTTTTGGACTGTGACTAGTTTTGAAGGGTACAATCAGTGTTTAGAAGTTGAAGTAACCATATTGAAGTGACTCTCCCATCCCTATATCCACTATGACTAGTGTGAGAATGGAAAAATGTATTATATCCTTGTTTTGTATTTTGTTGATGCAAGGATGTAAGTTGATGTTGTTTGAAGATCACTAAATGAAGAAGATTGTTGTGTGAGCAAGTGCCATGTCTTACACCAGTCATTATGGTGGATGAATACCCTCAAGAGTGGATATATTTTATGTTGGATTGTTGATGTGGGGATAAATGTTGATGTGTTAGATCAACTATACTGATCTGGAAGAGATTATAAAGTTCTTTTTGAACAAACCCTAGTTGTGTGACCTTAGGAACAATGGTTTGGTGGCTAGAAGATTTAGTAGGTGTTGAGACCTTAAAAAATTGAAAATATTTTGTTTTTAGACCTTAGAAAATATTTTTTCTTGATTGGGAGGTAGGGGAGTGAATATCTTTATGAGTTTCTTTGTAATGGGGATGGAATTGAGCTTAGTTAGTGGGTGATAGGGTATGGGATCTAGTATATGGTACAAAAGAGTCTACCTTGAGACTTGGGTAGGATTTAGGGAATCCAAAAGGGTATCTAAAACACTAATTGGTTTCTAGAGTTATTTCAGAAGATTGGGAGAGAGAGGCAATCTTGTGACTAGTGAAGGCTACAAGCCTAAAGGGCTAATGGTGTGGTTTGTATAGAAGAATTGTTGACCAGAATTGGTGGGTTGGTGAAACATGGCACATGGACCATGTTAAGATGTTCTAAGGAGTTAGAACAAAGGAGGAGGTAGTCATATTTGAAGTTTTGACATAATGGAGGCTCTAGGTGCATTGGGTGAAGCCTAGACAATGGATCCGTATGAAGGATGTTTGATGTGAGAAGATTGTCTCACTTGTTACTGATTGTTCTTGTATTTCTATAAGGGTATGGGTTTAGAGTGTCTTACACACCACCTCTACATCACATTCATATTCTAATAAAGTATAAATCATATAGTAATAATATACATCGATAAACATACAAGCATAACTATAAGGCATGATAAATTTAAGAAGCATAAGACATCCACATAAACATAAATTACTATACATCAATACACCAAACACATAAATTGCATACCTAAAATATAAAAAATATATATTCTTAGGGCATGAAGCCAAATATATAAGTGCAATAAAGTCATACATCGAATATATCCAATATAATTAAACTAGCTTCCTCAAAGCCAAATAGATGTACAACATGCCACTTATACAATTTAAAAAAAATTATGTCCACTAATTCCATATAGGCATACAATCTATATCCCTAATCTAGTACTTTTCCACTAGGGGAAGAAAAAAAATCCTGAGCTGTCTTCAATTGTCACGTTGATGGAGATGTCATGTTGTAGTCTTCTAAGTGCGCTCACTAGTCCTCCTGACTAGACTCTTCTACAACTCAAGGTGATAATTTTTTTTTTAAGCATCAATAACTAATATGTTGGAATAAGGTGAGATAAGGTATTGAGAGGGGAGGGGTGAATCAATGCCCACTAAAACTTTCACACTTCACCCTTTCAGATCTAAAATAGTAAACAGTAATAACCTTGCAAAATATCTTATGTCTAATTCATGTATCATACATTCATTTAACTTAGGAAAGTAAATAACATGAAATCAACAATAAATAATCCCATAACACAAGTATTTTGATAATGTATAAAACCTTGTTAGAAGGTAAAAACTATGGTGGGGATGACACCCACAAATTATTTACTACTGCAGATAGAAAAGGTTGGCCTGTTAGGGCTACAAGTTTTTTATCACTTCTGATGATCTTACCCTATTAGGAGTAACAATTAGATCAGCTAGATCTACCTAGTGATAGGATTTAAACAACACTTCTTGAGTGTGTACTTGATTAAGAGATTTACATAAAGACTGTTAAGTCTACTCTATTAAGAGATTTCAACCATACTCTATTACAATTGTTAGAAAGCAATAGGAACTTATCTGCTATAATGACAACTTAATTGTCTAATATAGATCAATAAAAATACTGATAATATATCACCTTCTTTGTGATGAATCTCTACTCTGAACTACTCAATTAGCCTTGTCTGATTCTGCTAAATCTGATAACCTTTGTGATTTTCTCTTCTCTATCAACTGATAAACTTGAAGTTCAGCTAAAGCTTCAAGTGCCTCTTCAATCATACATCAGATCTCACTCTCAAATGATGTAAACATAAAAATATATAGCATACTGCTTTATGTTGCTTAAAAAATTAGGTTTACATAACTTAGACAAAACCCTAAGATATACGGTGTACAAAAATGACCTAGATCAAAATATTACAAACAATCATCATTACATTTAATGAAAATCTCATCATTAAAGTGTCCTCAATCTTGGTAAAATGTTTTCTGATCTGTTGTAACCATTTGCATAGAAGAATGTGCCATTCCTGATTCCTATGCCATTTCCTATGATCCTTGGTAAACAATGTATAAACTACTCGGTAAATACCCTGGTGCTCGGTGTCTAGTCTACTCGGTATCAGTCTCTGATGCTCGATAAACTACTATGTGCTCGGTGTACATACTTAACTCACTAGCCTATTTTTCTTATAGTTACCGACTGACTCAATATAAGTGACCAACCAATATACTTGGCTTCCTTAATGATAACCTTTGATATTTTGATCACTGACAAGAGACTGGAGTAAGCTTATGGAAATGATCAAGTCACTAGCTATAGCCAATTCATCAGCTAGGATACTTAGAGCCCCCGATGGCCCTAACATTCTATAGGTTATCAGGGAGATTGTTATCTCTATTGAGCATTAAAGGTTGTCATTAGTATCAAAACTTGAATGTATATAGACAAAATTTCTCAAAACATCTTATATCTCCACCATATACATATACATATAAATTTTTTTCTATGTACTCCCCCTTAGTGTGTACTCCCCCTTGGTGCATGCTCCCAGTAATGTGTAGTATACATTATTTCCCCCTTAATACAAATTTGGTAGATACATTATTTTCCCCCTTTTTGATAATAATGCCAAATGCAAAAGTAGTATACTTACAACTTATCAAAAATGTTCTAATGGGTTTTCTTCAAAGACTTCAAGAGGTTTTCCCACTCCTCTTTCAAGTTGGTGAGAGCAATGTGCTCAAGACCGACTTGTGCATGCATATCAAATATGTTGTCCAAAACAAAAAATTTTGGTGTTGCAACAAGTGTCTATGCCTTTGCTATATGCTTCTCAAAGATCTTCAGGTATGGAAGGAGTTCTTTCTGCAACTTAGTAACCTGATCTATTATATTCTCTTCTTTCTTTCTAAGATCTATTATCATCCACCTAAGTTCTTGAACTCTGATTATATGATTTGCAAAAGCTTGTGGCTCAGTTGTAGCTGCTTGTGCACTAGCTAAAATCTCATTTTCATGTCCTTTAATCTTTTCACTAATCTCAATAGTGAATGATCTGACAGTGCAAAGCCTCAACAAGATTTGATAGATTAAACTAGTAATAGACTAGATATCAGTTATTACCTCTGATAATTTCACCTTGTTGATTGCCACTTCTTGGCTAATCTTCTCTGCTAGTTTGTCTTGAATATTGGACTCGGCTCTCTCTTCCATTCTCTTTTCTACATCTATATCTGGAGCATTGATCTTCTTGCCAAGAGTGGCAAGTTGATCTATAATGGGAGTATCTTCATCAATTTTCACTTTAGGTACAACCTATTATAAGATATCCCAAACATCGGTTAAGACTTCTTTCCTTTTTGATTCTTTCCTTAGTTTCTCTTGTGCCTCCTTCCTTGAACATAACTCACCATATTTGCTAAGTTCTTCAGGGCTTAGGGTCCTTAGATCACAATTTTTTATAACAATTACTTCATCCAGTGTGACCGGCCCTTTTCCTTTACTTTTGTTCTTCTTCTTCTTCTTGTCGGGCACTTGTGCTAACACAATAGATTTTTCATCAGTTGCCCTTGGAGTATGCTAACCGATAGACATAGTGTCATCCTTTTTTGTGTTCATCAGTCACCTATGTGTCAGTGTACTGATTTGGTGCCTTTGATGTTCTATCTAGAGGTGTACTCTCTGTTGCTCTTGTCTCTTCCTTTTCCTTTTGCTCCGCCTTTGATTTTCTAGCATCTGTTTCCTCAGGCTTGTTTGTCTTTGTAGAAGGTTTAATGTTTTGTTCCCCAGTTGTTTCTTGAGGTTGCTCAGGGATTGAGCCTTTAGTTTGCTCCTTAGAAATAATTTCTATAGCTTTAGCTAGGATAGGACGCTCACTTGGTAATGATGTGATTGCACATTCTGTAAATGGTGCTTCATCTGGTACATGTGCAGAATCAATATTCACATCCTCATCTTTGTCTCTATCATCAGGATCACCATTTGTGATGTCCTCAATGAGTACATCATTATCATTTCTATCTTGTATTTGGATCTCTGCAAGATCCGGTGCATCCTGTGAACTCTCATATATTTTTTGCACAACTAGTGTATCAATTACCTTGGTAACTAATATATTTTCCTTTTGAGGTTCTTTTGCAGTATCATCACCAATTAAAATACCTTTGTGTTTGGACTTATGTCTCTTCTTAGACAATTGTAGAAATGCATTCTTTTCAGCTTGCTCATTAGCTGTAATGGTTGAAGTCCATATGAGTTGGCTAGACTCATCTATATCTGCTAGGTTCTCATCTAAAACTTGCATAGCTCGACCTTTTATTGTGAATCTTTGTGAGTATCTAGACATATACTCTTCTATCTCAATGCTTGTCAGATTCGGTGCTATTAGAACTAGGGACCTTTCCCTTGAATTCTTCTCTTCTTCTAGTGCATATGCCCATTTTTGATTTATTCTCTTTTCAAGTGATTCGGGCAATTATTTTTCAAGCTATAAAGGAACTTGTTTAAAGCTAATCATCATTTGGATAATTGCTTCCTCTATCTTATTTTGATCCTCGGTTGACATTTCATCAAACTGACTAAGTTCTGGATCAACTAAATTTCCATTTTTAATTGTCTATAGCAACATCATCAATTAATCTATTTTTATTACTTACAATCTTAAATTGTCCTTGATTCATATCTTTGTCTTCATCTTCCAAGTCCTCTTGACTTCTTATCAATCTCCTTTTCTTTGGTGGTTATGCTACCTTCTTTGCTCCTTTCTTTACATAGGTTTTGGTCAGTGTGGTAGCCTTCCTCTTTGTGACCTTAACTGCTACCTTCTTCAGTGGAGGTGAGGATGTAGTTGCAGACCTTGTCTGTGCTCTTGCTCACACTAGCAACTGCCTCTTTTGTGTAGCAGGGATAGGAGGAACTAGTGTATTATATTGTTCTTTCTCGGACTCGATTGCCTCACTATCATATGCTTTGTTATCTATCATTAATTGACCTTCGGTTGGCTGTTCAACTAGTGTCTCCTCTGATGAGTCAAAAATATTTCTAAGTGTTTCTTCTAACTTCTTCATCATTTTCCTTGATTTTCTTGTAATCTTATTTATGACCAGCCCTGTCTTAATTCTTGATTTTGCTTCTTCATAGGTTCCAAACCTAGTGGCCTTTAGATCTTTCGGTAAAGGTAGAAATGTCTGTATTGATTTCAAACTAAAATCATGCTCAATTTCATAACCCATTGGTGCTAGCCATTTGGTTCTTAGCTCAACTGCTTTGATCATTGTGTGGTCGGTGTCTACCAGAAAAAAAATATCATACTGAAATTGCTTGACCAGTGAACTTGGTATCCTACTCCTCATATGCATCTTTTCCTAAAATTCTTCAAATTACTTATTCATAACATTTTTTGCATTATCTCCCAGATCCTTCATTATATTAGATATCTGCTTGGTAATCAATTTCTCATCTGTCCACTTAGTATTATCGATAGAGGGAAAGATTTTCTAGAAATAGAAAAATAAACACACAAGTAATGACCCAAAATTACAAGTATTGGTCCTCTATGACCTGATTGTTTTCATATTTTCTTCCACCTATTTCAATAGTAGCTCGGTGAGGTCTATCTGGTGACCCTTCTTGATTAGTTTATATGCCATGTCTACTGCACTACATGGTACACTGTTCAATCTACTCAACTGAAAATTTTTATAACCTATGACATGTATCATGAACTTTACCCTGGGATCAGCAATAGATGATATCCTTAGTGCTCGACCATCCCATGTTGCACTGGTATTCTTCTCTACTTTGGCTCTGGCAGCTCTATGAAATGCTTTCACTTTATCTATAGCCAAGTAACTAGTAACCCTGCTAATCATCTGCTTAGTGACCTTGATCAGCTTCTCTAGCCAAAATGTGCCCTTGTGATACTTGCTTAAAACAACCCTAATCCATTCACTTTTTAAATTCTTCAAAAAGTTTAGGGAATTTGTTAATCCAAGTGTATTAACAATCTCATGCTTTGGTTTTAACTTCAACTCTCCATCACAAAGATCCTAGTATGATACTATCAACTCAAAATCACCAATTTCTCCAATTTTGCAATGAATATATGACCTAACATCTTCTATCAAAAAAACCCTAGGTGGGATACTAGAAAAAGCTCCCGTTGAATCCATTTTTGCTGCTACTTCAAGGTGTAACTTGTAATGAGGTTCTTTATAATTTGTTGACACAATCAAATTGATTTCATCTTCTACAACCTTGGAGGAACTCGCAGTAGATTCCATAGCTATGAACTACATTTTCAGTAAGTATGAGAAATATGCTTGGTAGGGTTTCAACTTGGAATATATCAAAGATTATGCTCGGTTTGAACTACAACTGCTTGAATTCACTTGAAGATTATTGCTCGAACATGCTCTATAAATTCTCAGCTCTCCGATAATTGCAATGTGAAAAATGAACTCTGTCATCCACATATTTATAGAATTTTCAATGTTCCTGCTCAAAACTTTATGCAATAAATGGCTGACATACTCTCTCAGTTGATGACAACTATCAGCTCGGTGACAACTATAGACTTTTTGTGCACTTGGTTAACACTAGATTTCCTTGCTCAGTTTACACTAACATTCAGTTAACCTTGGATAGTGATTACCGATGGGTAACCAACACTCGGTCTTGCTTTTACTGACTATACAACTTTGTTAGCTCAAAACATATAAACCATAATGCATCTTATTTCATGTAGATTTGGTATGTGCTCATCATATATAAAGAATTGTATGTAAAATGTGATCAATTAGAAATATCAATCCCATACATACCTATATCACCTTAGGTGAAGGAATCAATGCAACCCAATCCAGTGGATGAGGTTTCACTAACAACATTACTTGACTCGGCATTCTTATTAGATGCCTTTTCCAAATAGTATTCCTTATCTTCATGATGTCTGCAATAGTGTTTCTGCTCTTAAATACATGATTTTCATTTGGTGCTCAGTCTGTGTAGTCTTTGCTTAGATGACCAACCTTATGGTAGTACAAGCATGCCATACTAGTGCTTGTCCAGCTTCTTGATTGTCCAACCCATCTTTTCCTGTAACAATTTTCTGCAATGTGCCCATATCTACCACATCCAATACAGTTGGCCCATGTATTATAATCCCAAACATAAGAGTTACCTTGTCTCTTTGGTTGATAAGCCTTGTGTTGTATTTTTTTCTTAGGAGTCCGTACTTGTTTCATCTTAGCCTTACACTCACTTGTAGTGTGTCCATGTTTATTACAAGTATAGCATATCTTTCCAGCAGTGGTATTGTTAGCATTGTCATTCAGTTTAGATCTACATTCATAAGCTTGATGACCATACTTTCCATAGTAATAACAATATCCATTGAACTTAGGAGTGATAGGAGGTTTACCTTGTGCTTTGCTTCTACAAACATTAAAAGTGTGTCCTGGTTTTCCACAGTGATAACATGACAACACTTTAGGTCTTTGATTTTGATTGTTACTGACTTGTTCAACTTGTTGTGATGATTCTCTTTTGCTGGTGTAGCCTATACCAACTTTACTCCCAAATTTCCTTTGATTAATCAGAAAGTCATCAATCTTCTTTGAATTATCCTCAGCCAGTTTCTTCATTTCATGGTATTGTTGTTGAGTTCTCACTTCATTTCTCAGCTTTTCATTCTCCTCTTTGAGTTTTGCAACTTCTTCAAGATTTCTTGACAGTTCACCATTCATTCAGTTGACTTCTTGATTCACAACCATCATCTGATTGGATGTTTGAAAGTGGCAATCGGTGAGTCTCTGTATTTTGCTTTCTTTTTCTTAAAGTTTTTATGTCATTTGTCTTCAGTCTTCAATAGCCAGATTTCTCTCTTGTTTAACCTATCTAGCATTGTTCATTATCTCTACCATTCTTACCATCTGAGATTCCTAACCGATTTGCAGTGCGTTTACTTGATTAGTTAAGTGTTGATTCTTTTCAGACAGATCAAATATCATGCTTTCAGATTCATCATAAATACTTCTAGAACTAGATCCAATATGATCAAATAGATCTTCAACTTCTTGTTCATGATAACTGATTTGATTTTGCTGAATAGATAAGTTCTTTCTTTCAACTAGTAATTTCTTCAGTTCATCCTTGGCTTTCTTATACTATTCCATAAACATTTGCATTTGAATCCTCTGATTCTCAATAGTCTTATCTAACTTGTACCTCTCCATGACTTAGATCTTTACCCTTCAATGATTAAACTATTCAATAAGAGAACTGAGCTCTGATACCAATTGTTGGAATAAGGTGAGATAAGGTACTAAGAGGGGAGGGGTGAATCAGTGCCCACTAAAACTTTCACATTTCGACCTTTTAGATCTAAAATAGTAAACAATAATAACCTTGCAAAATAGCTTATGTCTAATTCATGTATCATTCATTCATTTAACTTAGGAAAGTAAATAACATGAAATCAACAATAAATAATCCTATAACACAAGTATTTTGGTAATGCAGAAACCCTTGTTAGAAGGTTAAAACTGTAGTGGGGATGACACCCACAAATTCTTTACTACTGCAAATAGAAAAGGTTGGCCTATTAGGGCTATAATTTTTTGATCACTTTTGATGATCTTACCCTATTAGGAGTAACAATTAGATCAACTAGATCTACCTAGTGATAGGATTTAAACAACACTTCTTGAGTGTGCACTTGGTTAAGAGATTTACATAAAGACTATTAAGTCTACTCTGTTAAGAGATTTCAACCATACTCTATTACAATTATTAGAAAGCAATAGGAACTTATTTGCTATAATGACAACTTAATTGTCTAATACAGATTAATAAAAATACTGATAATATATCACCTTCCTTGTGATGAATCTCTACTCTGAACTACTCAGTTAGCCTTGTCTGATTCTGCTAAATCTGATAACCTCTATGATTTGGTCTTCTCTATCAACTTATAAACTTGAAGTTCAGCTAAATTTTCAAGTGCCTCTTCAATCATACATCATCTCTCTCTCTCTCAAATGATGTAAACATACAAATATATAACATACTACTTTATGCCGCTTACAAAATTAGGTTTACATAACTTAGACAAAACCCTAAGATCTACAGTGTACAAAAATGACCTAGATCAAAATATTACAAATGATCATCATTATGTTTAATGAAAATCTCACCATTAAATTGTCCTCAATCTTGGTAAAAGGTTTGCTGATCTATTGTAACTGTTTGCATAGAACAATGTGCCATTCCTGATTCCTATGCCATTTCTTGTGATCCTTGGTAAACACTGTATAAACTTCTTGGTAAATACCATGGTGCTTGGTGTCCAGTCTACTCGGTATCAGTGTCTGATGCTCGGTAAATTTCTATGTGCTCAGTGTACATACTTAACCGACTAGCCTGTTTTGCTTGTAGTTACCGACTGACTCAATATAAGTGACCGACTGATATACTTGGCTTCCTTAATGATAACCTTTGATACTAATGACAACCTTTAAAGATCAATAGAGATAACATAATATACATCAAAATTAAATTATACAATTTCATATATAATAAAATATTCTTTTACCGCTAGCAAATAGTCACTATGTACATCCATTGAAGGAGCATGCTGATGATCTGGAGTAATAAGTCCCTACAACAAATCAAAATAATAATAAAATACATACATGAATATCATTATCAAATTTACTACAAACTATTAAAATAAGAATTAAAATTAAGTGATCTCTTTCATGGGTATGTGTAGGATCATAGTATGCCAAAAAGTGGTGATGTGAAAAAGAAGTCCTAATTGATAGACCTTTTGAAAAACAACTATAACTTTCAAACAATATAACATTTTTGAAATCTAAAATATACATCACATTCTATGCTTCACTTGATACAATAATAATAAACATTTCTTTCAATTTGATGAAGTTTAGACTAAGTTAAGGTGGTCAGACATGAGATTTTTTATATTCAACAAACTTTGTAGAAGAAAAATCATAATTAATTATTTAATAGGAAAAAAATTTAAAAACAATATACATCACATCCGGACACGAGTCTACTACTTTTATCTCGAATCTTATAAAAAATTATTATCATTTGATTTTTTTTAATATGGTCAGACATACACCTACATGTTATCTTTCTAGTCCTGATTGATACACTTATTAAAAAATAGCTATAAATTTTAAAATGTTTAACATTTTTGAAATCCAAAATATGTGTCACATTCTATGCTTTTCCTACTACAAGAAAAATAAAAAAAGTTTTCTATTTGATAAATTTTAGACTAAGTTAACATGGTTAGACACAAGATTTTTTCTATTCTAGAAAATTTGTCAAAGAAAAATCATAATTAATTATTTACTTGGAAAATATTATGAAAAAATACGTGTCACATGAGGACGTGAGTCTACTACTTATATCTAGAATCTTGTAAAAAAAATTACCATTTGATTGTGTTTAAGGTGGTCAGACATACACCTTATTTTTTTCCTCAAATTTTAGTACTACATTGAAATTTAAATTTTTTCAACATATAGAATAATTGTTTTTCAAAAAAATCCTAATATCATAGAAACTAAACTCAATTTTTTACAGATTCTCTTCTTACATGTTTTTGATATAATATTTATAACTTGTTCAAATTTTTATGTCAACTTGCCTAAACCTGATTTTCTAAATTTTCATTGCCACTTAAGGGCCTTGCTTGGCATACCATGATCTTGCACATACCCTCATACCTCAATCAGTGCTTTAGAACTAGCTACTATTGTAGCTATTCCATAATCTAGAGTATCAAGAACATAAGGAGGAGTCTCTGATATCAATAACTAAAATTGAAACAACAAAAGTGTTATGTAGTTATCAAGATTACATATGTTTTTTACAACCTTACTAATGAATAAATGGTACCTCTGTGAAGGTTCCACCACGTTCTTCAGTGTGCAGTGTTGATGTTGAAGCTCCAAAATTAAACTAGTGTACATGTAAATAGAAATTCATAAGATAACCATTCATATAATAATGCACCAATCACATGTTATTTATAATGCGATATTACATATATACCTATGGACTCAATGATGATGTCACAAAGCCAGGTGAAGGAATGTGATCACCACAACAACCACTTTGCCTCTAGATTTTGATCATAATTTGTCTAGGAATTTAGTTATTCATTCATTTATTAATTAAATATAATCAAGTAAATAAAATTAACATACAAATAAAGATACCTCAAGGAAAGTGGCACGATTCCCTTCATTGTCTATTGTGAATGTCGATGGTCCACTAGTGAACTAATGCACATGCACAATAAGTTATGATATAATCATTCATATAATTACATAATGTATCATCTTAAAATGGAATCACTTCCATTTTGATAGGTTTAGCACCCTCTTTTAGTACATTTATCATGATAGACTTGCATTTAGGATGCATTCTACACTTGATTTTTTCATTGTAGGTGAAATTAGGGTTAGGATCCTGAGGATTCTCCTTAATTTCCCTCTTCCATGGCTCTATTTTCTAGGTAGGACATAGAAATAGATCCTCCTTGCCTTCATCACAATCATCATAGGACTTTGTGTATGTCCCTGGCATTCTGTCTAACTCTAGCATCACTTCTAGGTCTTTGGGCACCCCTGGAAGCTCATGTCCTGATTCTGGCTAAATCTAGGCTCACTAGGTCAAGGTCAAGGTTGACCCTATCCTAGGTTAGAGTTGAGCTCATCTCTAACCTAGGTTAGAGACAAGGTCATCTTTGACCCTCTTTAAAATATGTGCCCCCTTTACAATTTTGGTATCGACAGGCCCTGATATCAATGTCGGGCCCTTGGATTCAAGTGCAAAAATATTTTAATTTAGAATTCATTTAATATTTTCCCTCCTTAGTTGGTTATTGTGATAGGACCTTAATTCAAGGTGAAATTTGAATTATGGGTCCTCAGATTGCTCTAGGAGCCTCACCTTGAAACCTCCATATAAAGACTCTCATTTGCATTCATTTTCATCAAGTCACAAGCAAGACATCAAGTATCAATCAAGCAATTGCATGATCAAGGAGATTCAAGCAAGAAAGGAATGGTGAAGTGAAGGTGCAAGATTGCAAGAAGATAATATAGAAGATCAAGCCATTGTTGATATCAAGCATCTTTGTGAACACACCATTGTGAACACTTATTTGGAGCAAGAGAGATCCCTTCTTCCTTGATCCACCATTATCAACTTTCAAGCATTCAAAGATACAATCATTGGGTAAAAATTATGAATTATGAGTTTGGTGGAAGTACTTTAGCCTTGGGAGCTTGGTATTCTTTTCTATCTTATTCAAATCTATGCATTGTTGTCTCATACATATTCATGCTAGGGTTTTGATCTAGAGGATTATATCTTGGCATTACACTTTCAATACATACACACACACACATCCTATTTCAATATGCTATTCATGGAGGTGGAGATCACCAAAATGGAGGTTTGACTAAGGCAAAACCCTATATAGCCACCCCCAAAATGCCCTTTTTCAGATATCTACAGTTGCTATTTTGGGAATCTGAGGAAAGATCTGTGTACCCTTTTCACCAAACTTCTGAGATCTGTGAACAAAGTCAAAGTCAAGCTTTAGAATAAAAAAGTAGCCTTTGACCTTTGATGAGGGTCAAAGACTACCTATTATCAGAAAGATGAAATTTTTCTGGGTTTTCTCCGTCTCAGCTTCCTGGTCCCAGATCTGCTTGCAGAATTTGCCAAAACCCCGCATAAGCTTCAGAAAATAGGTATTTCTAAATCTATTCCATGATGAGGTATGTGTCTTAACCTAATTAATTTTTAAGTATTTCCAAATTTCTCTATGCTATTTCAAATTCCAATTCTGAAAACAAATGAATAGTAATGAATAATAAGAGTATTGTTAAGGCTCCATTTTAACCTATTCACATAATAATTAAATATATTAATTAAAATTATGCTTTATTCGATATATACTTGTGGATTTGATGATGATGTGTAGAAGGGGACTAGATGATCATTGCCACTGCCACCAACACTCTTGCCCTAAATTTTGATCATAATCAATAGATACTAAAATAATTAGTTATTCTTTTACAAATGAAATATGATCAAAGGAATTTAATGAGCTTGGAAATATTTACCTGTGTGTCAATGCCAAATATCATATTTAGAAAATCATTAGTCTTCAAATTCCAAGATCCTATTCCTCTCTCTCAGTAGTACCAAATGTGCACAAGGATCCACGTGACTGACAAATATGCCCCCTTGAAGTTTGACCATGGTGACCCTCAACTAAAGGAGTGGCACACTAAATGAGAGTCTCTATCAAAGCACTAATCGTGCCTAGTGTGTCCACCTCTACATGTTCCTTCACAATAGAAGAAATACTAACATGATCCTCCCATAGCTTTCCAATAGGAACCCTAGGTTGTTAGGGTCATGATGTACCCCCTCTGTATCAAATGATGACCCCCCTCCTCTACCCTGAGAATCTAGAAATTCAAATAAGTTTGGCACCTCCTTGAGTACAAACTTGCAATAGAGTTTCCTCAAGAAATATATAGGAACCTCATGATTTTAATAGGGAGGGGAATCAAAGACCATCCACCATCTCTCCCAAAAGGTTTTTTTTTATCTCTTCATTCAAGCACCAATTTATTGGGATCCTCCTTTTTGTAGTTCTAAGAGTATCAGTGTCCCATTGTTTTTTAAAGAGTTTGCAAATGTCATATTTCGTGATTTTTTTCTTTTTCATGTCCTCATATGACAATTTATTTTCATAATATTGTTTTTATTCTTCTCTTTTATCATGTCATACATTAAGTTTCCCACTAATTGAGCCTACGTGGGTCAAGATTGATTCCAATTATTTTGCATGTCTTTTGCTTCCAGGATTTGTAGCAACATAATCTTTTAACCTCATAATTAAATATTCTAATTCTTTTTTCCCTCTTTCAATTTGGTTGATCAATTTTTCCTTTGTTCTAGGAGGAGGTTTCTCGATTAGTGGAGGCGGTTGAGGTTCATTTTATTGGTTTTTTTCTTCATTCATTTGTTCATGAGGAGAAGATGGAGGGTTTAGTTGAGGTTTTTGTTTAGGGAGATCATTTCTTCCTGGTAATTAAAACAAAATCAATTTTAAAATCTTAATTACACTTTAAATCTAAGAAAATAAATTTTAACAAAATTTTTTTATTCAAAACTGAAATTTCAATACAAATAAGAGGCATGGGTTGTAAAAACACTTACCTCTTCTTTTGGTTCTAACTTGACGACATTGTGGAGCCATTCTTTATCTAATTTTATGAATTGAACCAGAAAAATGTCTTTGCGCAGATGCTCTAAGAAGCCCTCTTTCGCTGCAAACGTGGATTTGTGTCATGAAAATGGGCCTTTGAAAGGAAACCAAAAAAATTTATATTTTTTACATAGCGCTTGCACACTATAGTACACACACACACTATATTTTCAATTTCCTAAGCCTAAGGCTTGGACAACCCAAGCCATAGTGCGTGCATACTATACAATGCATGCGCTTTAGTGCATACACACTATGGCCGTTGGGAAGCCAAAAAGGAAAGTGACATCTTTTTGGTTCCCTATCTTTGTGCATATACCAACTTTAGAGTTTTGTTTATGTTTTATCGGGGTACTATTTTAGAGATTTCATAGTTATGGCTACACTTATAAGTCTACTTTTTATGATGTTTGATTTAGGGCTAATTTGTGTGTTCCTGATGTCTTTTATGGACCAAGATTAGATTATATTATTTTTTTGGAATCTATTTTGTTATTATTTTATGGTGTTATATTTAAATCTTGCATAAGATTAGATTTCTTGCATTCCTATTTCAAAAATACAAAAAAAAAATTGCAAAAATTTCTAAAAATACAAAAAAAAAATATAGTTACATTTTTATATTTTTAGTGCTTTCTTTGTATTCAACATGTATGATTCTTGTTTTGAGTACTTTGATGAGGCTTTTATTGTACAAAAGGATAGATTCCCTAATGAGGAACATGGTAGTGAGGATGAAAATGGTTCGAATAAGATCACCATGGATCCTATTCCTATTTCACTCTCCTCCACAACCTCTCTAATTGAACTTTACCATAGGGTGTGTGCATGGTTACCTTCATGTCTCAATATTTGTAACATTGATAAACCTAAAATGATATATAATACACCTTTGATGATGGTAAAAGGATGTCCTCAGATAACAGTTAAGGGTAAACCTAGAGATCCTTTGGATTTCTTTGATAACACTGATTCCATTTCACATGCTTATCGCACATAGAATAATCCTCAGCCTACTATTCCAGTTTCTTTACCTCCTTCTCAAGCTATACTTCCTCAAGCACCTAGGTATCCATCTACATTTAAGGAGTATAACTTAGTGGACCAATTATGTGCTACTCTTGCTAAGATACCTTTATGGGAATTACTTCAAACTTCCCTGACATATCATGAAGCATTTCAGAAAGCTTTATCTACTCTTCCTACTTCACCTCCTAATCAAGAGAACATTCATTTTATTTTGGATTGTATGCATACTATGCCTTCTGTACCTCCTATTGTGTTTTTTGATAATGACTTACCTTCCCTAGAGGTACAGAATCAATATGATGCTCTTATGGTGGCTGTCTCCATTAATAAAAGCATCATTCAAAGAACCTTAATTGATAATGGATTTGGGCTTAATGTTTGTAGCATGGATATGCTCAAGGAAATTAAGGCTGATCTTACTACCATTCAACCTGATAATGTTCCTATACATGGATTTGACAATGTTGCGAAGAGAACTTTGGGTATTATTACCTTACATGTTAAAGTTGGTCCAATTATTCTAAATACTCCCATTCATGTTATGCCTAGACCTCTCATTTATAACCTTCTTTTAGGAAGACCATGGTTACATAATATGCATGCAATCCCTTCTACTCTTCATCGTAAGGTTAGGTTTATCTATAAAAATTTAATGTATACATTACATGCAGATGATGCCCCGAATCCTTGCTTAAATGCAGAATATGCCAAAATCTTTGAACCTTTTCAACCTAGTAAAGAGTTTGAAAAACAACTAGAGATACAACAATCTAAGATAAAATAACACATGATATTCAACAATAAGAAGCTCCATCTTCTTCTTTGACTAAGGATGATTGGGGGACATTGGATTTTAATCCTACATTTATTGGAGAATACAAGGTATCTGATTTGAAATTTATGAAGCCACAAAATGAATTTGAGGAAAAAGTTTTTTCTTCTTATCTTTCTAAAGAACTAAAAAGTAATTTTGTTGCCACTTCGATTAATGAAATGATTGAAACTATAAAGCATGACTGTTATGACATTGTGACATATGCTGCTCTTTGGACTCCTTCTAATTTGACTGATCGATATGGTCCTCATTATCATTTTCTTAAGAAATTAGGATTTAATGGAAAAGGATGTGGTAAATATGACCAAGGTATATGAGTACCTTTGGATAATGAAGTTTATGATCATACATATGGATTAGGATTCAATCCTTATAGACAACCATCAATGTTTCCTCTTAATGTTAATCATATTTGTGGTAAGTTGGTTAACACATTACTTATTGACCTTAATCAAGAACCCTCTTTGGATATTTTTCCTAAAGATGAAGCATTAATGGAATTTTTAAAGGGTTTATGATGATTTACCTAAGTTTCATCACAAACGAGGAAAGCCTTATTATTTAAAAATTGATGCTTATTTTGGAGAACAAGATAAACAAGAAGTTCTCCCTCTACCAATGGATTCTTCAATAAGAAGTAATTTTTTAATTACTGAAACTATTGATATTCAAATGGATGAAAACAATTCTGAAAGGGTGATAAAAATTGGGAAATGTTTGAATCAGGATGAACGTGATGAGTTGACTTCCCTTTTGCTTGAATTTAAAGACATCTTTGCTTAGACATATTTAGATATGCTAGATATAGATTCTAAGATTTTTACTCATAACATTGTTTTAAAGTCGAATATGAAACCCGTGAAGCAAAAAATTTGAAAGATGAATCCACGAATCACCTTATTAGTCAAAGGTGAAATTGAAAAATTATTGGATTCTGGATTTTTATCCATTCTATTGATTACTCAGATTGGATTTCAAACATTGTGCTTGTGTCAAAAGGAGAAAATAAGATAAGGATGTGTACTAATTTTAGAGACTTAAATAAGGAATCTTTGAAAGATGATTTCCCGTTACCTAATATCAATATGATTGTGGATTCAATAATGGGTCATGCCTTGTTATCTTTTATGGCTGGTTTTTTAGGATATGATCAAATCTTTATCCCTCTTGAAGATCAATTTAAAATTGCATTTATAACATCGTAGGGAACCTTTTGTTGGGTCATGATGCCTTTTGGATTAAAAAATGTGAGAGAAACGTATCAACAGACTATGAATTTGATTTTTCATGATTACATCCATAAGATTCTTGAAGATTATGTGGATGATATCTTAGCAAAATATATACAAAGAGAAGATCATTTTACTATTTTAGGATGGATATTTGAAAGGATTAGAAATTATAACATGAGATTGAATCCTAAGAAATGTGTCTTTGGAGTTGATACTGGTAAATTATTAGGATTTATAATTTCTAAGCAAGGCATCAAAGTAGATACTAAAAGGATTGAAGCTATTGTTAATATGCCTCCTCCTAAGAATATTTCTCAGTTCAAAGTTTACAAGGAAAAATACAAGCTATTCATCGCTTTATTTCTAATTTAGCAGACCAAACTATTCCTTTTACTTCCTTCCTTAGAAAGGATACTACTTTCTCTTGGAATGATGAATGTAAACAAACTTTTGAGAAATTTAAGGAGTATCTTGAAAATCCTCCTATCTTTCAGCCTGCTAAATTTGATAAACCATTCCATTTATACACTTCAGCAACTCCACAGGTCGTGAGTACGTTGTTAGCACAAATTAATGATGATGGTAAGGAAAGACCTGTGTATTACATTAGTTAGAATTTACTTGATTACAAAACAAGATATATAGATTTAGAAAGATAATGTCTAGCTGTAGTTTATGCATGTTAGAAACTCAGGCATTATCTTATAAATGCTAAAGTTAATGTAATTGTCAAATTTGATCCTTTGAAACATCTTTTCTCACAAATTGATCTCTCTGGTCGGTTAGCAAAATGGGTGATGTTTCTTACTGAGTTTGATCTTAATTTTATTTCTCAGAAGTCTATTAAGGGACAAGCGTTGACAGATTATCTAGCTGAAGCTCCTTGTCCTCACTTAGATAAATGTTCTACTTTGATAGAATTCCCTAATGATAATATCCTAGCTATCCAATAGGATGATATTTGGGAATTATATTTTGATGGGTCTAATAGTAGGATAGGTTTTGGTGTGGGTATCATCTTGATTCTACCTATGAAAAAACCCATCCCTTTATCATATAAATTAACATTTCCTTGTACTAATAACATTGCGGAGTATGAAGCACTTATAGCTAGACTACGAGCGGCTTCATCCCTCAAAATCAAACATTTGCAAATATATGGAGATTCACAATTGATTGTTGAATAGATTAAAGGAGGATGTCAGACTAAAAATACTAAATTGACACAATATAGAGATTTAGCTCTTGATGTGCTTTCACAATTCTCCTCTTATACGATTTAGACTTTACCTAGGAAGGATAATCAACATGTAGATGCCATGGCAAGCGCAACTTCCTTGGTTTGTCTCGAGAATAATGCTAAAAAAATTTAATTTACCATATAGACTCTTAAAAGTCCTGCAATTTCTGACAAGATTGCCTCTGATTGTTTCAATTTTCATTCGGATGAATGGTATTCACATATTTTTCATTTTTTATTGGATGGAACTTTTCTTGAATCAGCAACAAGGAACATGCATAATCGTATTAGGAAACTTGCAGCACGTTACATCATTTTAGGAGATACACTTTACAAACATTCTTATGAAGGATTATTATTAAGATGTCTCAATAGAGCTAAAATTCCTATAGCTTTGATGGGAGCTCATTCTGATTCTTGTGGGGGACATTTTGGTGGAAAATCCTTGGTTAATAAATTGCTTCGAATGGGATATTATTGGCAAACAATGGAACAAGATTCTTTTATGTTTGTTAAGAAATGTCCTCAATGTCAAAAACATAGTAATTTGATTCATGCTCCTACTCGTGAGCTTTGTAATCAGGTTTCTCCATGGCCGTTTAGTATTTGGGGTTTTGATCTTATTGGAAAAATCTCACTGCCTTATTCTTAAGGACATACTTACATTCTCACTGCTACAGATTATTTCATGAAGTGGGTTGAAGCTGTCCCTCTTCATTCAACAATGATGGATGTTATTTGTGATTTTATCCTTAATAATATCATAACAAGATTTGGTATTCCTTTGAAGATAATTTCGAATAATGGAACCTCTTTTAAAAATAAAGAAGTCATGAAATTCTTGGAGAAATATAGAATTCAACATAGATTTTCAACTCCTTACTATCCTCAATCTAATGGACAAGCTGAAGCATCAAATAAAATTATGGAAATTTTTTTGAGAAAAATAGTTAGTAAACATGTGAAAGATTGGCATACTCAACTGACTTATGCTTTATGGGCCTATAGGATTAGTTTTTGTATTGCCATAGGTACTTCTCCTTATAAAATTGTCTATAGTACTAATGTTATTATGCCTTTGGAACTAGAAATACCTTCTTTACATGTTTCATTTCATGGGATAATTGAGAAAGATACTTTTCGTGAACAACACTTACAAGAGCTAGAAATATTGGATGAACAATGAATACATGCATTAGAACATATAAAAGCTTATCATAAATCTCTTCACAAATAATATAATCATAAGGTAATTGAATGAACATTTGTGGTTGGTGATTTAGTCCTTTATGAGAATCAACAAAATGTGAATGCTATACCGAGTGAAAAAGGAAAATTTAGCCCTAATTGGCTTGGACCTTTTGTTGTTATTGAAGACTTTGGTTCAGGTGCTTATAAACTTGCTGATATGGATGGTGTTTCTTTTAGGGAACCCATTAATATTATGCATCTTAAGCATTATTATCCTTAGGTTCATTTGTTCCATGTGCATTTATGTATTCCTTATAAAGTTTCATTTTATAGGTTATGTAGTTTTAGAAAAATTACATATTGAATATATTTATGCACTTTCTTTCTTTCTTTCTTTCTATTAAGCATAGTAATCAAACATAGAACTAATCAGTAGAGAAATTTTTTCATTCATCAAAAAGAGTTTTTCAAGTTTTGATACATAGGTGGCCAATGACCCTATCTATCACTACATCTATCACTACATTTCTCTGATGGCCAATGACCCCCAGATCTCTCTCCTTTGTGATGGGAAGATGAAGATTTGTGTGTCCGTGTATGGCTCCTAGATATGCTCATACCATGTGAACATCCTTGGAGACTCTGTACCTCTACCATTAGCTACTCCTCTCTTTCTTTACACAATCTCAGCTCTCACTAGATGCATGCAAAGATGTTGGCATGTCTCCCGGGATCCCTATGACCAATGGAAGACTATCACTCATTGGCTAGTAGTCGGTAGGATATAATTGTATCCTTGAGAATCTTAGATAAAAATCCCATCCACTCCTCTATGCTAGTTGTAGAATAAAAACTTTTATCAATATAGTGTCCTATTTAGCTCAAATCAAATCACATATTCAATCAAATTTTATGTTTCAGACCTGGGTCTCCCTCTTGGATGTCACTAAAGTGTCTAGATGGTAGGGGCATGGAGTGACTACTCTCTCCACACTCACTATATCTAGGCCTTGATGGAGGTGTCTTTGTGGGGGGCCATGGGGGCCTTCATGATCTAAATGGTGATGCATGAGTAATCAGTGTCTTCGTACCACTATCACTAGCTGGGGGCATGTCCTTGACCCTCTCCTCTACTCTCTCCTCTAATCTATCTAATCTACCCTCCTCCATGGGATATCCCTCATAGATGTATTCCTCCTCATCTCTGATATCCTCATCCTCCTCAATGGCACCACTATCTTGGTGTGTCCCCTCTATAAAACATGGATCACCTATGGGATAATCCTTGAAAAAGATAGGACGGATCCCTTGCAAACTCCAATACCTGATGTAATCTTAGCTCACACATGAATAGGTCACATCTAATGGTACCTCTATGACCTTTGACTCCTCTGCATTGCTATCCTCTATATCTTCTATTGATGGTTGGTGTATGGCACCGGATCTCTGATAGTATCTTGTCAGATGTACATAGTGAGGTACTGCCTTAGGGACTCTTTGTAGTAAGCCAAACTACCTCATCACTTGATCATAATAGTAGGGCATCACTATATGGCTCTGGTGACCCTCTAGTAGCTTACGCTACTGTAAGTGTCTCATCTAGAATCATGTGTCAGGCCACTTTTCCATCCAACAGTAAGGTCTCCATATTACACTATGCTCAAAATGCAGTCTAGATGTACTCTCCAGTAGAGCATATCTCCAAACTGCTAAACATCTCTCAAGGGATATACGAAGGCTCTAGCTATGGTCAAATCTACCATCACTGGAACTCCCTGTGGATGTGTACATGCGAAATGCTCAAAAATCCAAATCTACAAGAGCATGCATATCGACATACTCTCCCGCTGATACCTCACTAGCTGACCTAGCTGATGATATAGCTGAGCTAGCATGCTATGACCCCATGAGAATATAGTCCTTTGTCTCTCCATCCTCTGTATGAGATGTGTAAGAGGTGAACAAAATATAGTACCCTTTGAGTTGGTAACACAACCAAGGCTACTATGCAAAGCATCACCTTTCATACTAAAGGTGTAGGGCCTGACAGTATGGATGATAATAGGACCTGATCTGACTGAGTCTGCATCTATAGAAACTATCATGTACAATAATTTGTGTTTACACGAATCTCCTCACAAGCACAATGTGCTCTAGGTCTGATGGTCAAAACCTCTAACTCAAAGCCCCAAGATCCTGTAGACATACTCTAATGTCACTGTAATCTCACCAGAGGGAAGATGGAAGGATCATGTATCCTCATCCCACCTCTCTATTAGAGCCGATAGCATGGCTCAGTGTAGTCTGATCTATGGAAGGACTGATACCTAGTATAATCCCACATCCTTTAGTAACTACATCCCCTCATCATCAAGCTTAGATAGTCTCTCTCTGACCATGACTAGCAACTCCCTAAAAGGATGCTCTTGGAAATAGACAAGGTCCTACAAGCATAATCAAACATCATATCAGTTATCTACATCATCAAATATGCAAATCAAACTAAACTAGTTCAAAGTTGACCTCAGTTAGGCCTAGGTCGACCTTACTGGGTCAATGTTGACTTTTCTGGGTCAGGATAGACCTTTTTGGGTCAAGGTCGACCTCATCCTAAAAATAGGCAAAAACCCTCTGGTCAATGTCAACTTTCATGGGTCAAAGTTGACCTAGATGGGTCAATGTCAACCTAAATGGGTTAGGGTTGACCTAAGAGGGGAAAATTCAACCTTTCGTATAAAAAATAGGAATTTGAAAAGTACAGGGGTGGATGACAACAAACTCACCTCAGGTAGTGACCATCTGATAACCAGGCTATGTCTCAGAATATCTAGGCATGTCACTCAAAGTTCCTCTCTTCTCAACATCTTGCTTCCTCGTTTTGAATATGCAAATGGTAAGAATGAGTATGTCTCTCTTTTCCATATTTATAAGTTCAAATTAGGTTTTCTTTTAGGGTAAACTCAGATTTCTTTTCTTATGCATTTCGACAAACATTCACTCTTTTCATCATAACTTGAGTTTGGTAACTCCATTTTTAGTGTCGTCAGTGGAATTGGAATCATGATTTAGACACCTAACTCCTTGGACCAGTTTAGGAAAGGACTTTTTAACTCAATGCATATCTAGTATATAGAGTTTTTCTTATCACCTTGTTTCACCCTTCCAAAGTAGAAAGCCGAAACAGGGGGAAATAAGGGGCTCTATATACTTCCCAAATTGTCATATAGTAAGCCTTAGGTGATTTATGGATTTCCACTAACCTTGTGTGTTGCAAGTTCTAACAATTTTTTGCAGGATCTTGAAATCAAGGACTTGGCTATATCCTTTTTATTTAATATGATGTTTTCTTACTTTAGCTTGCATATTCACGTAGTGTCATATCTAAGCTAAAGTGGGGGATAAATTTATTGTCTTAAAATGGATGAGCTTCCATTTTGATAGGTTTAGCACCCTCTTTTAGTACATTTATCATGATAGACTTGCATTTAGGATGCATTTTGAACTTGATTTCTTCATTCTAGGTGAAATTAGGGTTAGGATCCTGAGGATTCTCCTTAATTTCTCTCTTCCATGACTCTATTTTCTAGGTAGGACTTAGAAATATATCCTCTTGGCCTTCATCACAATCATCATAGGACTTTGTGCCTGTCCCTGGCATTCTATCCTACTCTGGCATGACTTATAGGTCTTTGGGCACCTTTGGAAGCTCCTGTCTTGATTCTGGGCTCACTGGGTCAAGGTTGAGGTTGAACCTGACCTAGGTCAGAGTTGAGGTCAATCTTGACCTAGGTCAGATTCAACCTTGTCTTTGAACTAGGTTAGAGATGAGGTCATCTTTGACCCTCTTTGAAAACTATGCCCCCTTTTCAATTTTGGTCCCGACAGGCCCCAAAAGCAATGTCAGGCAATTGGATCTGAGTGTGGAAAGCTTTTAATTCAAAATTCATTTAATATTTTCCCTCCTCAGTTGTTTATTGTGATAGGACCTTAATTCAAGGTGAAATTTGAATTATGGGTCCTCACATTTCTCTAGGAGCCTCACCTTGAAACCTCTATATAAAGACTCTCATTTGCATTCATTTTCATCAAGTCACAAGCAAGACATCAAGTATCAATCAAGAAATTGCATGATCAAGGAGATTCAAGCAAGCAAGGAATAGTGAAGTGAAGATGCAAGATTGCAAGAGGCTGATATAGAAGATCAAGCCATTATTGATATCAAGCATCTTTGTGAACACACCATTGTGAACACCTATTTGGAGCAAGAGAGATCCCTTCTTCCTTGATCCACCATTGTCAGCTTTCAAGCATTCAAAGATACAATCATGGGCTAATACTTATTGATTATGAGTTTGGTGGAAGTACTTTAGCCTTGGGGGCTTGGTATTCTTTTCTATCTTATTCAAATCTATGCATTATTGTCTCATACATATTCATGCTAGGGTTTTGATCTAGAGGATTATATCTTGGCATTGCACTTTCAATACACACACACACACACACATATTATTTCAATCTACAATTCATGGAGGTGGAGATCACCAAAATGGGGGTTTGACTAAGGAAAAACCCTTTATAGCCACCCCAAAAATCCCCTTTTTAGATATCTAGAGTTTCTATTTCTGAAATCTGAGGAAAGATCTTAGTACCCTTTTCACCAAAATTATGAGATTTGTGAATAAATTCAAAGTCAAGCTTCAAAATAAAAATGTAGCCTTTGACCTTTTATGAGGGTCAAAGACTACCTGCTGTTGGAAAGACAAAATTTTTCTGGGTTTTCTCTATCTCGACTTCCTGGTCCCAGATCTGGTTGCAGAATCTACCCAAACCCCGCATAAGCTTCAGAAAATAGGTATTTCTAAATATATTCCATGATGAGGTATGTGTCTTAACATAATTGATTTTTAAGTCTTTCCAGATTTATCTATGCTATTTCACATTCCAATTCAAAAACAAATGAATAGTAATGAATAATAGGAGTATTGTTAAGGCTCCATTTTTAACCTATTCACATAATAATTAAATATATTAATTAAAATACTTTATTCAATATATACTTGTGGATTTGATGATGATGTGTAGAAGGAGACTGGAGGATCATTGCCACTGCCATCGACACTCTTGCCCTAAATTTTGATCATAATCAATAGATACTAAAATAATTAGTTATTCTTTTACAAATGAAATATGATCAAATAAATTTAATGAACTTGGAAATATTTACCTGTGTGTCAATGTCAAATGTCATATTTAGAAAATCACCAGTCATCAAATTCCAGGATCCTATTCCTCTCTCTTAGCCGTACCAAATGTACACAAGGATCCAAATGACCAAAAAATATGCCCCCTCAAAGTTTGACCATGGTGACCCTCAACTAAAAGAGTGGGACACTAAATGAGAGTCTTTGTCAAAGCACTGATTGTGCCTAGTGTGTCCACCTCTACATGTTCCTTCACAATGGAAGGAATACTCACATGATCCTCCCGTGGCTTGCCAATAGAAACCCTAGGTGTGTTAGGGTCATGATGTGCCCCCTCTCTATCAAATGATGACCCCCCTCCTCTACCCTGAGAATCTAGAAATTCAAAATAGTTTGGCACCTCCTTGAGTACAAACTCACAATAGAGTTTCCTCAAGAAATATATAGGAACGTCATGATTTTTATAGGGATGGGAATCAAAGACCATCCACCATCTCTCCCAAAAGGTTTTTTTTAATCTATTCATTCAAGCACCAATGAATTGGGAACCTCCATTTTGTAGTTCTAAGAGTATCAGTGTCACATTGTTTTTTAAAGAGTTTGCAAATGTCATATTTTGTGATTTTTTTCTTTTTTATGTCCTCATATGAAAATTTATTTTTATAATATTGTTCTTGTTCTTCTCTTTTGTCATGTCATAAATTAAGTTGCCCACTTCCAATTATTTTGCATGTCTTTTGCTTCCAGGATTTGTAGCAATAGAATCTTTTAACCTCATAATTAAAGATTCTAATTCTTTTTTCCCTCTTTCAATTTGGCTGATCAATTTTTCCTATATTCTAGGAGGAGGTTTCTTGATTGGTGGAGGTGGTTGAGGTTCATTTTATTGGTTATTTTCTTACGTCATTTGTTCATGAGGAGAAGATGAAGGGTTTAGTTGAGGGTTTTGTTTAGGGAGATCATTTCAACCTGGCAATTAAAATAAAATCAATTTTAAAATCTTAATTACACTTAAAATATAAGAAAATAAATTTTAACAAAAAAAATTTATTCAAAACTGAAATTTCAATACAAATAAGAGTCATGGGCTGTCAAAACACTTACCTCTTCTTCTGGTTCTAACTTGACGACATTGTTGAACCATGCTTTATCTGATTTGATGAATTGAACAAGAAAAATGTCTTTGTGCACATGCTCTGAGAAGCCCTCTTTTGCTGCAAACGTGGATTTGTGTCATGAAAATGGACCTTTGAAAGGAAACCAAAAAAATTTATATTTTTTACATAGCGCTTGCACACTATAGTACGCACACGCTATATTTTCAATTTCCTAAGCCTAAGGCTTGGGAAACCCAAGCCATAGCCTTGTGCATACTATATGATGCATGCACTTTAGTGCATACGCACTATGGCCGTTGAGAGGCCAAAAAGGAATGTGGAACCTTTTTGGTTCCCTATCTTTGTGCATATACCAACTTTAGAGTTTTTTTTATGTTTTATCGGGGTACTATTTTAGAGATTTCATAGTTATGGCTGCACAGACAAGTTTACTTTTTAAGATGGTTGGTTTAAGGCCAATTTGTGTATTCCTGATGTCTTTTATGGACCAAGATGAGATTATATTATTGTTATGGAATCTATTTGGTTATTCCTTAATTGTGAGCCTAGGGGAGGTTAAATAGGAGCATTTTAGGGGAGTGGCTTACAATAGGGTTCCAGGGCCCAAAGTGGTCAGTACCAGGATAACCTATTATAAGTTGATTAATAAGTGCTAGCCTAATAATAAAACTTGGGGATAAAATTAAATACACGATTGATTATTGACACCTCACTCGTGCCTTGAGTGCTTGTATAGGATAAGGATGGGAATGTGATGATACCTAGAGAATAGTTATGATTAAGATTCCTTGTCTTCATGAGAGGGTATTCTAGTTTCACATGGCTCATGTTGGGGGTTTAGGGTCCAGAGTGGTCAGTCCAAGATAACTCAACATGATGAATTATTGAGGGTCTCAGGTCTAGAGAGACCATTCTAGGATAACTCAAGTAGTTTTCCATGTAATGACACACCCATAGTATGTAGCCTAAGTTTCCTCAATTTTTTCATTTTCCTTTGGTGGTGTATCTTTGTTGTTTCATTATTACTTGGATGCCTTTTTTGTTATATATGGTGATTGTATGTGTGTTTGATATTACATGGTATTTGGTATTCTAGTATGTGTTTGTTATTTGATGTTTATTTATCTTTACTTTGTGGTACCTTGAGTTAGAGATCCTTCAAGACCTTTTCTTAGTTCTATTGATTGAGTTTTTTTTTATCCGAGTGAGGTTTGTTGTTATCTCCTCAACACGATGGGAGTGGACCTTTGGTTCCATGTGGTCGGGTGGTAGTATTTTCTTTTACCATTTGAGATTTTGATGATTCTATAGTGGTGCTGGAGGATGCATGTTTCTATTAACTTCTTCTTATTCTTCATTGGAGGGTAGTTCCTACCTATCCTTTGATGTTCATGATTATATCTTGTATCAGTGCTTCAAAGTTATAGACAATATATTTTATTTTGCATCTGATTACTGTGACATACCCTGTGACTTGTGTAGAGAATATTATATCAATGTTATGTATACCTTATGGTATTATATGTACTTGTTATTTATATGAGTTAATTATAATTATTATTACTCTAAATGATTATTTTGTTATACGTAATTCTACATCATGGAATCCTCGAGGATTGTTAACTATAGTTGAGTTGTGTATATGTACTTTTTTGTATCTCATGGTTGTATTACTTCCACATTGTTATCATCATTGTTTGTAAACTCTTAAGAAAAAAATTTATTCTCTAAACATAGTGACTTGTATCAGGTTAAATTCTACTAGTTTCCCTAGCGGGGCATTATACTTGGTATCAGAGCCCAAGTTTCTACACTGCAAGGAACTCTGGGAAGTTGTGTGCCCATTAGATGTCTAAACTATCAAAACTTGAAACCAAAATTATACATATAACACTCTGTATTTAAAACCATTATGATTATGCATCATGTGTTTATTCTTCTTGATTGGTTTTGTGATATTAATTTTCTATTTGGATGTTGTAGGAAAGATGGTCACCAAGACTAGATTTGTTGGTAGAGGCAGCAATGGAGGTCATGGTAGATGACATGAAAGGGGTAGGCTTCATAGCCCTTCTACAAGTCATAAAGGGAAGAATGAACATGAGGATATTGGTGAGAAGCATGGTGATTCTAGAGAACCTAATACTAGATAGATACTTTAGGATATTCTAGAACATTAACCTATTCATAACAGGACTGAGAGAGGAATCACATCATTCTAGGAATGAGGAAAGAATGAGATCCAAAAGTCCTAGGAGAAAGGAAACTATAGTTGGTTAGGAGACCACTAAGGCTAGCTAGATGAGAGACCTCCTTAGATCATGACCTCCTCCCTTTAATGGTTTGGGTACTAGTTTTGAGGCAAAGACATGGCTTATCGCATTGGACTATTGTTTTCTTATGAAACAATTTGATACAAATGTCAAGGTGAGGTGTGCCATCATGCACCTTGAAGGTTTTGTGGCTACTTGGTAGTATATTGAGGAGAAAAAGTTAGAGCTTAGCATCAATACAATCATTTGGGAGTTATTTCTTGAGAACTTCTGAGAGAGCTTTTTATCTAAGCAGTGACAACAACAATGTGTAGATGAGTTCCACAATCTGTGATAGTTGAATTTGAGTGTTCAGGGGTATGAGTGTCATTTCTTCAAGCTCAAGCCATATGTAGGTTATGATGATAAGTCACCAGTGATGGTGTAGCATTTCATTAGAGGACTTAATAGTTTCATGGTTGGAGGTGTTACAGTTTTCAAACCTAAGATTCTCAAGGACATGGTCATTAAGGCCACATTGATTAAGAGGAATTTGGCTAGAAATCATGGTGGGAAGGTTGGTATTCATTCTGGGGATCTTTCTTCATGGCCTAAGAGAAATTAGTCTCAGGGTGTAGAGAGATCTAACAGTCCTAAATTTTTGAAAGGTAATCAAACTCAATAGAACAAGAAGTTCTTCCATGGTAATTGTTGCACAAATTTTCCTATACATTCAAATTTGGCTGATTTCCTTTCCATGGTCTCTATTTTATCCTTGCCAAGCATTCTAAAAAGTTTCAGGGGTGTTAGGTCTTGTTCTCTAGCCTTTGCAAATATCCAAACTCTCTGGTCTACAAGTCTATAATTCAAAAAATCTAGCCGTTACCTCAAAAAACCCTCAAAACCCTGAGTAGCCCTAAGCCCTTGTTCTAATTTGTGGTTACTTCATCAATGGCTTAAGTGATTCTATTTTGCACATGCACTTATTTCTCTGGCGGTGATCTTTCCCATTCGGTGATTCAGCGACTGCATAATTATAATAGTTGCTTAATGTTTGACAGTCACCGCATAGTATCCTGTGACCTGGCGAACATTACTATCTCTTTAGTCACATGTTCGCTAATGTTCTCTGGTGGTGCCCTAAGTTATTCAGAAACTCTATGAATAGCCCTCAGTTGGGTATTTTCTTAATTTAACCCTGGGTCTCTTTCATGATTTAGCAAATTGGTGAAGTCTCTTTGTTCGCATATTCGCCTGGCTTAACTATGGTTTAGTT
This sequence comes from Chamaecyparis obtusa, assembly GCA_027943335.1. NCBI lineage: Eukaryota > Viridiplantae > Streptophyta > Pinopsida > Cupressales > Cupressaceae > Chamaecyparis > Chamaecyparis obtusa. The sequence goes on from BSBK01001281.1 coordinate 378,499, forward strand.
TCCCTTTTCATGAATTGGAATTCCTTTGTTTGCTGATTTGCCCAATTCAAGTGGGGTTAGTCCTATAGGAAATGGATTGACTATCAGAGTGGGGTCATAGTTAAGATGATCAGACGACTGGCATATGTTCACAAGGTTGGTGTCAAAGGCTTGCGATCTTACGCCAACCATTGATTATGCCAAGTGTTCAGGCTCCGTCAAGTGGGTCCTTTGTTGCTGATATGCTTGAATAGGATTGGTCCACATGTGCTGAGTTGGATCTATGTCAGTGGGGTCAGATTTCTTAGGCAGTCAGAGCTTATGACATCTCAGGTGATCAGACGGTCAGTGTATAATCTGAAGGCTGTTGTCAGAAGTATGAGGAGATGAGACTGACTGTCGATCTTACCTTGTGTCAATTGGGTAATTCAGTGATTCAGCGATAGAGGGAAGTCAGTGCTCCAAATGTTTAGCGGTTTTGATAAAGTTTTCCCATGTTCTCTCATTCGTGAAAAGATTTAGCAGTGCACCAAATGATTTGGTGATTCAGTGAAGGCTTTGTTCACTGAATCTCTAGATAAACTAGCAATGACTTGAGGTATTCAGTGACTTGGAGAATCCTTTCAGTCGCGTATTCGCTAAATATCCAAAAAGGTAAGGATTGCTAAGGTTGGGTCCTCATTCAATGATGTGCTTGCATGCGATTGGTCCATGTGAAAATGACTTGGACACTGCAGTGGGGCCATGTCAGAGTGTCTGCAGGGATGTTAGAAGGATGAAGATCAATGACTGGCATATCTTCACAAGGCTAGTGTCAGAAGCATGTGATCTTACGCCCACCGTTGGATCTTCCAAGTGTTGGGTCTCTTGTTAGTGGGTCCAGTGCCAAGTCAAGGTGACATGCCATCTTCTCATTGGTCAAAAGTAAAGAGATATCTATGGGACCGTGTTGCCAGATTCATTGATGTGCTCAAATATGATTGGTTGCCATGTGCAGACAAGATTTACAGGTGGACTGATGTGTCAGTGGGGTCACAGCTTAATGAAATCTACAATGGGTGTATAATTTGAAAGAATCTTTCGAGGTTATGAGGAGATGAGACTAGCCGTTAGATTAGAATCTTGCCTTAAGTGGGTCCAATGTCAGGGAAATGCTGAGGTGTTCACTGATGGAATGGCCAGAATGAATAAAAGAATGCCAAGTGGAAAGCCTGGGCCTAGGTTTGACAAAATATTTAGCGGCCCCGATAAATCCCTTTGGTCACGTATTCATGTGATAAGTTAGCAGTGCCCCAAGTGATCTGGCGAACGCGTGAATGTGTGTGTTTGCAGAATCGGGAGATAAGTTAGTGAGGCCCTAAAATTCTTAGCAACCTAGTGAAGCCTTGGTCATGCATTCGCCAAATGTAAACCAAGATTCCTTTGAAGGGTTAAGAGATCATCTAGCGACTTGGCGAATAAAGGTATTCTTGTGTTCACTTAATGTAACCAAGGTAAGATAAAAGACTCAGTGATTCAGTGAAAATCCTTGTCCACTGAATCGCTTAACCAGACCAAAGTAAAGAGGAGGATATTATGAATAAGAAATAAGTCTTTAGTCGTGTAGTCACTGAATGACTTGAGGGTAAAGGTCAAGGTGGGTCCAAAATAACAGATGTGCTGACATGCTGAGTGTTCATTGGTCCAAGCATGGTGAGGTGGATTTTTGACCTTTCAAAGGGTTTCATAACTATTTCAAGATAGATCTGAGCCATTCGTTTCCTAGGAGGAAAAGGATATCAATGATTGTGTTTTAAAATGACTGGCTAGCCATTGTTTTTCAAAATTTGAATATCTCTGCGAGGGTTTTATTGCCATTTTTTATTCAAACAAGCTGCGGTTGTAGAGTTAGCTAGGAAATTTATGTTTGCAGGACATTTGTAGTTAAATGAAGATGATGAAGAAGTTTGGGCAGCCATCTTGGGTCGATTCTTGTCCCAAAAGGTACCAGTCAGTGCATTCATGGCAAGACTTTTGTGTAGAAAGTTGGTGAAGTCCAAGTTGCTTGTCTGTAGATCAATTTTTGTACAGAGGTGGGCACGTGGAATATCTGATTGGCTGTGATGTTGCAGAGTGATATTTATGATCAGATTTGACTGCTAGGGTTTGATTATTGTATTGTAGAAATCTATAACCCTAGTTAGGTTTCTTGACTCCTACCGATGTGCAGTGGAGTATGTATATAATGTTTTTGGGAGCTTTTGAGTTGAGGGGGTTGGACAATTGTAAAAGAGAAATTTACCTTTCTTGAGAGCTATCTGTGGCATATTTCCTACCCTCTGGCTTATACAGTTGTATTTCTCCCATTGATAAAAAAACATTGCAAAGGCCATTTGTGACAATCCTTCATGTCCTTGTGCTTCCTTGTTTGGATTATCTCTTATTGGATTAAGGTTTATGAATGCTTTCAGTGATATTTAGGGTTCCTGATCCCTCTTTCTTTTCTGCAATTTTCTGTGTTACTGTGTTTGATCTGATTTAGATGTTTATGTGGGTATACTTCAACCCCCTAGCAGTCTTGTCTCAATCCTACACCGATTTGCAGAAGTGAATGTCTGTTTGCAGGTCATAAGTTGTGTCTTATGTTCAGGCCCTCTTATGAAACACTTATGAAAGCCTATTCAGTAAGTTCTGATCTACTAGACCTAAGTTTTTCATCGATTTCATTCCTCTATACTGAGATCCAAACTCTAGTTTCGGTGCATCACCTAGTAGGATAGTTTGCTTTCAGTCATTTCCCTTTCCAAGCATTCCTTCTATCCCTTTCCCTCAAAAGATTTACATTTTCAGTCAAGAAGCAAATTAGGGTGATTATCCAAGAGGAACCAGCATAGAATTTAGAGGTCTCATCTCAATTAGCATAGGTCCCACAACCTGGAGATGATTCCCAAGTTATACTGAGTTATCAAGACTACGAGAGCTTGAACTAAGGGTGCAAACTTAGTGTATAATAGTAATAGTGGCTGTTCTCAATCAGGAAACTATCACAACTGATAGTGTAGTATGTGCAATCAAAATGATCAGCCAACTCAAAGTTCACATTAGGATTTTAGTGGAGGTACTTTCTAGCAGTCTAGTGTACCTTCATCTAGGAGAGGTGGTAGTAGAGGAGGATGTTATTCTTGTGGGCAGCATGACCATATTGTTGTCAATTGTCCTAATTGATCAACACAATTTTTGGGACAGAAGCCTGTAGCTTTTGAGCCCATAGTTAGGGATGTTGGTAGGTCCCACAAGGTGTTTGTAACAGGGAAGGATCCCCAGGGTTCATTCCAAGGAGCAGGAAAAGGTCCAATAGGACCCACAAATTGAGTCTTTTTGACTTAGTAGGGCATATCAAGATTTCTATATTTATATCTCCATTATGTTTGTACATGTTTCCAGGAATAAGCCTAATTTTAGGGGAGGTGAATATAATACCCCTCCCATAGTTTTCTTTTTAGTTTTATCGCAAAACTCTTTCAGGCCATTTTTTCATGTGTGTGTTATTTATTTCAAGGATTGTTGAGGTTTATGAATGTATGACATTTTATTGAATACTCATGAATTAGATAGGTTTGAATTATTTTTATGTTGATTCTCTCTCTCTCTCTCTAAATGAAAATGATGATGTTATTTATATGTGATAGTTATTTCATTTTGATGATTCATATGTTAGGATATCATGAATGCTTATGGTTTTACTGACCCTATAATTACATGTGTATGGTCAATGTGTATGTTTTATATTTATATTTGACATGCTTGATTTGGCTGAGGAATGAAGTCATAGTTACTTTCTTGCGAGATCCACATGATCGATTGATCCTTGCCATTACTTGTTTATATTTATACATGTATGTTAAGAATGGGAACAATGAGAGGGGGAGGGGGTGAATAAGTGTTCTACAATTAATGTTTTTTTGCTTCTTGAAACTTAGCCCAATAAATTAAATACTAAAATGAATAGTAAAGAAAATAAAACAATCAACCATAACACATAACACAAGATATGATTATGGGGAAACCTTGGCTAGAGGAAAACCATGGTAGGAATTAGTTCCCATGAATAATTGCACTAGTCTTATGAACTTGTTAGAGTTCCTTTTCCTTGTTAGGAGTAGTCATTACAATGCTGAGTACAATGACTCTATTAGGAGTCTTGAAGTAACAAACCCTGTTAGGGGTAGATGGCTCACTCCCAGAGCTCACTGCTTAATGAAGAAGGCTACAACCTCCTAGTTATCAGATACACACTATATCTAGAAGGGTGAACTGCTACTTTGACACTACTATCTAAATACTTCTACTCTTCTATTTATCACCTTTTGATTCAAATATAAAAGTGCATGTCACACATATACATGGAGAATAGGCACAACCAAAACTTAATACTAAGTCAGCCTAAAACCTAACACATACAATGCTTCAAAATAAATTGGCTCAAGCATGTTTACATACAATGATAATAACATGTTTACAACATAAATTGAAGTAGGGTAGGGATGGAGGATCCAATAATGGATGGTCCAAACCTACACTGCCAATTATAACAACAACAAGCATAGTGGAATACAACAAGGTAATGTTTCAAAATAGAATTTCATTCAACATGCTCGACTATAAGGCCTTCCAAGTTTTAGCCTATTATAATGAAATTACAAAGTATTAAAAAGATCTCACAAGATCCAAGGAACCAAAAACTAGTTCAGATCTACAATAGGAAGCCTCTGATAGGAACAACCAAGATAGGATCTAAACTTGTGCTTGCAAGCCACCAAGTAATCCCTTATTGTCCTAAGCCTGCATGCCACTAGTTCTACTATACTCCCAAATTCACAAATCCTCTTCTAATCTACTCTTCCATCATATCACTACTACATCTACATCTTTCCTATGATCTAATCATCCTCCAAGCTACCTTCTACAACAATCCAAGCTCCAAATATATAGCCAACAAAGCCACAATTCAGCCAGTCAGGCATTGAATTACATCATAGGTCCAGACCAAAAATATAAACCAAAACTAATGCAAGAATGATCAAAACTTAATGTTAGGTTAAATTTAGGTCCAAACATGACCCAAGAACATGATCCTAACTTAGAAAGGCCCCATCTCATCATACAGATCCATGCAAGATGAAACACACCATGTTTCATGTGTAAACTGGCAGAAAATAGGTCCCGAGGAAAAATGGGCGTAACTTTTTACTCATAATGAATTAAGATTCGTGATCTTTGGAAAATATATTAATTTAGGTCCTCTTTAAGGCCATAAGAGAGAAAGGTCTAATTCCTTAAGGATCAATAATTATGTGACACACAATCAACACCAAAACAACAGGAAATACAATTCTGATGGCAAGGAAAACAACTCCCACTTTGAAACAAATCATCATCCAAGATCTCCCAAAACATGCAACCTCAAGAGATGAAATATTTGATATAGCTTCCAAATACATCAAGGAACAACCTCCTTTTAGCACATGTTCCAAGGATCTCCATAGATCATCACAATATAGAAACTCAAAAAACTGCCAAAAACAAAGTACTGCATCACTCTACCATGGAATTCCTCCAAGACTAAGAAAGATCTTCAGGAACCCAAAATGATCCTACATCAGAATACCTAGGTAAATAGAAAGTATGTCCCATACTTTAATCTCAAAAAAATTACCCGCAATCAACTTCATCTTCACCAAAGGCTTCCAATCCATCAAGGACAAGAGAACAAATTGGAAAATCAATCATCTATGCTTCATCCATTCAAACATCAGGATCACATGAATCTAAATAATCCAATTAGCATACCACTAATCACCACAACCCATATCAAAAACAAGAGTATCCAACTCCCCAACAAGTAGATCCAAAGTCAGATCGACATCAATATGAAATCCCTCATCATTAGCATCCCATCTCTACAACTCATCACAAGACTCATTATTGTTGACCAACAATTCAAGTCCACAACTAGAAAATAAGATCTATGCCATAACATTGAACAAAAGAAACTTGGAAAAACCACCATCACAAAGGTGTTCATCAACAAGTAACTCTTCACCAACAATAATTTGATCAAGCCCAACCAAATGCTCTACAATTCTCATGCCAGATCCATCCATCTGCTCATGAAAACCAACACATACCTTATCATCTTCAGTGGAGTCATCCTTCACCTCTTCCTTAACATAAAAGTGTCTTCTTATCCAAATAATCCTCTTAATCAACCAGACAACTTCCTTCCAACAAGACTTCATCAGCTCTTCAATCCACAAATTGAATTTAGGACAAAACTAACCCAAATTATCAATCAAATTCCTTTCAAAGTGCAACTGCCTCTACTCAGTGATCTGATTGCAAGATTCTAGTTGGCTCCACACACTCGGTGATCTACTATCCATGTTCACAACCTACCTCAATTCGATGATCTATTCACTCAAGGAAATCTTCATCTCCCACATCAAATATGCTCTTTTTGGAGGCATCTTCAAATCAAGGTCCTGGTGCAAATAGCCTTAACTGATTTACACACTCAAGATCTTCAAGCTCTAATACCATTTGATGTAGGGTAGGGATGGAGGATCCAATAATGGATGGTCCAAACCTACACTCCCAATTACAAAAACAACAAGCATAACAAAATACAATAGGATAATGTTTCAAAATAGAATTTCATTCAACATGCCCGACTGTAAGGCCTTCCAGGTTTCATCCTGTTATAATGAAATTACAAAGTATCAGCAAGATCTCACAAGATCCAAGGAACCACCGGCTAGTTTAGATATGCAATAGGAAGCCTTTGATAGGAACAACCAAGATAGGATCTAAACTTGTACTCGCAAGCCACCAAGCAACCCCTTGTTGTCCTAAGCCCACAGGCCACTAGTTCTACTACACTCCTAGATCTACAAATCTACTTCTACTCTACTCTTCCATCATATCACTACTACATCTACATCTTTCATCTAATCTAATAATCCTCCAAGTTACCTTCTACAACAATCCAAGCTCCAAATATATAGCCAGCAAAGCCATAAGTTAGCCAATTAGGCATTTAATTACATTATAGGTCCAAACCAATAAGAGAAACCAAAACTAATGCAATAATGATCAAAAATTAATACAAGGTTAAATTTTGGTCCACCCATGACCCAAGAACATGATCCTAACTTAGCAAGGCCCCATCTCACCATATAGATCTGCGCAAGATGAAACACTCAATGTTTCACATGTAAATTGGTAGAAAATAGGTCCCGGGGAAAAATGGGAATAACATTTTACTCATAATGAATTAGGATTTGTGCTCTTTTAAAAAGATATTAATTTAGGTCCTCTTTAAGTCCCTAAGATTGAAAGGTCTGATTCCTTAAGGATCAACAGTGCTATGATGTGCAATTAGCACCAAAATTGTAGGAAATACAGTACTGACGGCAAGGAAAACAACTCCCACTTTGAAACAGATCATCCAAGATCTCCCAAACCATGCCACCTCAAGAGATGTGATATTAGAAATAGCTTCCACATACATCAAGGAAAAACCTCCTTTCAGTGCACATGCCAACGATCTCCACAAATCATCGCAACACAGAAACTCAGAAAATTGCCAAAAATAAAGTACTGCATCCCTCTGCCAAGGAATTCCTCCAAGACTAAGAAAGATATTCAGGAACCCAAAATGCTCCTACATCAAAAATAAAATAGGTGCATATCCTTTACAAAATAACATGCTACTCACTAAACAAAATCTTTCCTATCAGCTCCATGCTTTGTTCTATTCTGCTGCTTAACTGCCAGTGTCACTTAGACTTGTTGTAACTTCTCAATACTAACATATCTGATCATACGTTCTGAAAATTAACATAATAACATACTCAAAAGATTATATCCAAGGGTGCATACCAAAAATTGATCATATAGACATGTGTTGATGCCCTAATCATTAGGTGCTTCATTGTTTGCACTATCTTCCATACTTAGCCAAAATATGATCTTCAAAGTTAGTGCACTGACTATCAAAACTTCATATGAATTTGTTTCCATAATGAAAACACAAAAATAGTCATATAATCTTAGTATAGTCAAATTTCTAACAATCTCCCCCTTTGTCATTTATGGCAACAAAGAAATATGGTGAAGTTGCTAAACTTAACTTTATACAAAAAATATACTATCTTACACTTCATTTTTTGTGTAGCATCATATACTATTCTATCTCCTTTATATCATATATAATACTCCCCCTTTGACATTAATGACAAATGTGCTCAGAAAGGAAAATTTTAAGTACTTACACAAAATATACATCAGGATATGCAATCTAAAGGTTTTTGATTTCTTGTTGCCAAAATACCTTAAGTGCATCAACTATCTGAAGATGGGTGCATAATGCATATGTGAGCTTCTCCATCTTTTCTAAATCCATGCAGGGGCCTTGATCATATGTTACTATTGTAGCATCTATATGCTTGATGTTCTGATTCAATACATCTAGTGAAGGCACTAGTGCATTTATTAGTTGTGCTTGTCTATTCCTTGTCTTTGCAATTTATTTTTCTACCTTCTCTATTTTATCTATCTGTCCTTGATAAACATTATTGCACATATTTGTGTCTTGAGAGGGATCTTCAACTTATTTTCTTACTACTGCTACTAGAGACTCTACTTCCTGAATCTTCTTGGAGTGGTATGAAGTGAGTTTATCCTTGTTCATGTAGTCAGCTAGATCATCTTTCTTCCTTTTTCTACTAACTCTTTTAGCATTACTTGACCAATCTTAAGAGATTTTAGATCAAGTGAGAAATTGTCTATCAAATCTTTTACCCTTTTCTTGTTGTATTTCTCTTTTGCAATTTTTGTTGTTGAGTCTTCTAGCTTGAGAAGTTTTCTTTGAAGCTTGACAAGATAATTTTGACATCATCCACTGAGTGAACATTAATCAATTTCTTATCCTCAGACAATAAATTATTCAGTATACTAACTAATTCCACAAATAGAGGATTCCTCATTACTTGTTTTTATTTGTCTTTCTCCATAGCCATCACAGTTATCTTTATTAGATCCTCTTCTCCCCATGAATCTAAACTTGCTATATCAAGAGTCAAACTTGACAACAATGATATTAAGGGTTTAGGAGTAAGAAATAAGTTTGTGCTTTGACATATATCCATACTTTCACTCTTTATCTTTACTGGGATTTCAACATAAGGCTCTTATTTAAGTTCATCTTCCTTCTCATTTTCTTGTCCTGTTATATCTTCAATTAGGACTTCTTGTTGCATATTTGTTTCTTTACCACATAGGATCTCAGCTTCTTTAGTACTAAAAAATGCTTCTTCAAACTTATCTAGATCATTGTCTATTACCACCATGGATATTTCAACATCATCAATCACAAATGTTTCATCTTGTGTTTTCACTGCTTCGGTAGGTACTGTAACCTTGGGTGTAGAGTCCTATGGACCTGTCATATGTCTATTTGGAATCTCTAATCCTTTTACTTGCTTAGAGGGAACTCAAGTGGCTTGGGATGTAGGCACAGTAGGTGGGTACATATGTCTATCCAAAAAAACTTTCTCAAATGCTTTCTCTATTTCTTTCATAATCAACTCATAATCTTTGTTCATTATATGTAGAATTCTGATTTTTGTTCTTAGATGAGGCTTTACCAAATCTAATAGCAACATTTTCTCTTCTAGTGAACAAACAAGGAGGTTTTCATCCAAAGTCTTTTCTCCAATTCTCATATCCTCCTCTATAGCTTGTCTTTTCAATGAATCAAGTATATTCCATACGTTATCAGGGATGACTGACTTAGGTTCCAAAACTAACTTTTTAAACTTAATCATATGCTTGATAATAATAAAATGAATTTCTGATTTATCAATCTCATGATACTTTTCACAGAACTTGCCAATTTGATCTATCCTGCCTTCATCAATAACTCTAGTTCTCAAAACTTCCAAATTCGATTTGAATCCTACCGTAGGAGGTGTTTGAGTGTTCTTTACTTTGTTTCTAGTTGTCCTTGAGGATGGGTGGCTTGTGCCATTTTTCTTCTTCCTTCTAGACACCTTGCTTGGCTTAGGGAGTGGAGTGGATTCCAGATCAATCGTGATTGAGGGTGTGAAGGTTCTTTCTTTTATCTTTTTATTCTTCTCCTTTGGATCATTAGATTTTTCTATTTTGATTTCATATGAGGGTGTGCTCTCAAGTTGCATAGCAATCTTGGCTTCCCTTGCTTTGTCTATGTCTTCTTGGGTGACACCATGAATTATTTAGAATATCTGAGGTAATCCTAGATGCTTTCCTCTTAGTTATTGCACTGTATAAGACATAATCAACTTGTCTTGTCTTCTCTTCATATGTGCCCCTTCTAGGTTCATTGGGAGCCTTAGGTGTAGATAGGAGGGCTTGTGCATAACCTTCCAAAATATGCTCGTCTACTTCATAACTAAGTGGATGAATCCACTTTGTTCTAGGCTCAACTAATTCCATGCATGTAGTATCTATTTCCACCATGAAACATATAGTCCTTTTATTTCTCCACTATCTCCTTAGGTATTTTATACCTTCTTTGCATCTTGATTCTGAATGTTTTAATTTCTAGTTCCATATAATCCTTTAAAGTGCTCTCTGATGTTTCCTTAAATGAAATTTGAGGCAAGGTAGGTATGCTTCTATTAAGATAGAGATTAGAAACATTACCAACAATATGAAAGTACATGTATATAATCAATGAACCAAATCTAAATATTTTTCTCTTATCATGCTTTATAGTTCTTATGTTGTCTAACAACTGTGCGTGCAAGATCTCACAAAGGTTAAACTATCCATTTTATTTCACTATTCTTATTGCTGCCAGAATTATAGTTGTGGATACACTATTCACTCTATTTTCATGCTAGAACTTGTAACCAAGGATCATAGCCATGATTTTAATGTCTTTCTCTTCTATGGGCTCAATAGTCATGCTGCGCTTATTACTCTTAGACTTAGATGCCTGCTCAACATATTTTCTGACATCTTTTCCTGTTAGAAGAATGGCATTAGTCTTAGAAAGTTTGGTCATCTCATGAATAAGATCAGTTGTAATATGGACATGGACTTCACTAATACAAAATAGATCATCTTGAATCCTGCTTAGTAAGATGTTAATCCATTTAGACTCATAGAATTCATACACAGTCGTATACTCTATGATAGGGTTAGTTATGAGGTGAGAGAATTCATCCTTGAATGTAAATTCTAGATTAACCATTGATTCCATGTGCGACCTTGTCCTATCTAATCATACAGACTCTTTCTTGCAGTAGATGTAGGTGTGAATATCTTTAACATGAATGACTCCTATCAGAGTCTTAGAAAATCCTCTTTCAAAATCATCTAACACTAACTTGTAAGGATTCTTTTTAAACACATATCTCTTTCTTCCTATGACATCAAAGACTAATGGGGTTAACATTACTTACTTGCTTCAACATTCAAATAGGGTTCAAGAGATTTGTGAAATGACGCATCTGAGCTAGGGTTGCGTTAATAGTTTAACTCCTTTTCACTAATGAAAAGACTTCAATCCTTCAATAATTGCTACTTTGATCTCCTATGCTCTCCAAGGGATTGATCTTGAATTTAAAAGTGAAGATAATAGATCTTCGATGACTATTAAATCAAATTTCTATAATTAATGCTTGTCATTGTAACACGGGTTACAACAGTGAATTCCAATCTTAGTTCTTATTGTCAATCAGGCTATGTGATCTTGCATACTACATCAACTAGAAACCAAACAATTAAAACCAAAGGCACATACTCTAAGGGTGAGTATACCAGCCATAGAGGGGTCTAGAGCCTATCTAGCTCTCCCTATGACTATGAGGGTCATTTATCCAGAAGTAGAAGGTGCATCCACTGAGGATGCATCTACTATTGTGTCAATAGTATTATCTTTCTTTACTTCCATCCAAGTCTTGCTCCCATCTTCTGTAGCTTTCACAAACTTGACCTCTCTAGATTCATCCAATATTGATCCTTGAGACTTATTAGGTCTTTCTTGTCTTTGTCCTTGTGATCTATAAAACTTTGAGATGTGTCCAACCTTGTTACAAGAGCAACAAAAAATTGGAGGCCTTGTATTCCTAGGCACATTGATGTGAGTTACCATACTGCATTGTCTAGCTGTGTGTCCATTGTAATTGCATATCTAACATGTGATGTTCAGAGGAATTCTAACACTTTCTCATGGTTGTTTTCTTTGATTTTTCTATGTCTGACTTCTTTGATTTGATCTACAATGTATATCTCTATGGCCATATTTATTTCAAGAATAACTATAACCATTGAAAGGTCTTACCTCTTTACAATCTCTTTCTATATGTCCATGCTTGTTAGAGGCATAACAAGTTTAGTTCACTGGCTTGCATTCATCTTTAGGTGGTTTTGCTTTAGATTCAGTTTTATTTTCAATCTTCTTAGCTTCTGTAGATTCTTTTGGTGCTTTCATTCTTTATTGCATTGTATTGATTTGATTTTGTGCTTCATTGAATCCAATACCACTGGTGTCTCCTTTAATCTTCTATGCATAAATCTACGACTCTAATAGATCAATACTCACGTGTAATTTTTCAATATGATTCTTGTCTTCAGTCAATTAAGATTCCATCTTTCTCTTGATGTTTTCTAACTCCAAGATTTTCAGGTTTGCTTGCATAAGTTCTTTATCCAACTAATTGTTTTCTTTGACCTGTTCATCAAAAGCTGACTTGCTATCAGTTAACTATTCATTCAAATCTTCAATCTTATCATTCAATGACATGTTTTCTTCATTCATCTTTTTGACCATTTTTCCCAAATCATCTGTTGAATAATCTTTCAAATCTTTTGTCAATTTTTTGATGAATAGTTGTGAACCACTGACCTTAATTCTCAGTTATTCAATTTCTTTTTTAGATCTGTCTAGATCCTCAAGAGCTACTTCAAGATTATTCTTCAGGTGTTTCACTTCTTCCGAACCCATGATCTCCTCAAGTAGTTAAAATTCTCTTGGAGGACCAAAGCTCTGATAGCAATTGTTAAGAATGGGAACACTGAGAGGGGGGGGGGTGAATCAATGTTCTACATTAATGTTTTTCTGCTTCTTGAAACTTAGCCCAAGAACTTAAATACTAAAATGAATAGTAAAGAAAATAAAACAATCAACTATAACACATAACACAAGATATAATTACAGGGAAACCTTGGCCAAAGGAAACCCCGGTGGGAATTAGTACCCACAAATAATTGCACTAGCATTATGAACTTGTTAGAGTTCCTTTGCCTTGTTAGGAGCAGTCATTACAATGTTGAGTACAATGACTCTATTAGGAGTCTTGAAGTAACAAACCTTGTTAGGGGTGTATGGCTCACTACTAGAGCTCACTACTCAATGAAGAAGGCTACACCCTCTTTGTTATTAGATACACACTATATCTAGAAGGGTGAACTACTACTTTAACACTGCTGTCTGATCAATTCCTTTTGTGTGCTAATGCTTTAACCTCTTGTAAAGATCTATAACATTCTTACTACTCTACTATATACTTCACATACTTCTTCTCTTCTATCTATCACCTTCTCATTCAAATATAAAAGCATATGCCACATATATACATGCAGAATAGGTGCAACAAAAACTTAATACTAAGTTAGCCTAAAACCTAACAAATACAATGCTTCCAAATAAATTGGCTCAAGTGTGTTTACATACAATGATAATAAAATGATTAAAACATAATTACAATAGGTGCATATCCTTTAAAAACTAACATTCTACTCGCCAAACAAAATCTTTCATGTCGGCTCCATGCTCTGTTCTGTTCTGCTGCTTAACTGCTAGTGTCACTTAGACTTACTGTAATTTCTTGATACTAACATATCTAATCATGCATTCTTAAAATTAACATAATAACATACTCAAAATATTATATCCAAGGGTGCATACCAAAACTTGATCATACACACATGCATCGATGCTCTGATCATCAGGTGCTTCATTATCTACACTGTCTTCCATACTTAGCCAAAATATGATCTTCAAAGTTAGTGTACTGACTATAAAACTTCATATGAATTTCTTGCCATAATGATAACAAAAAACTAGTCATATAATCTTAGTATAGTCAACTTTCCAACAATATATGTACATGCTTGTCTTTTATGCAAGATTGTATGTATCAAGCATCGACTTCCCTGAATTGCCAGGATGAGTGCGCCCTATGACAAAATTTCAATGGTGAGAGAGGAGAGATAACATAAAAATCCAAATCCCAGCTCCAACTATTGATTGCCTTAAATATTGGGCAAGTATCTATTTCTACCCATCTGAATTCGTCAAAGTGATGTGAATTCGTGAGCCCTTCCTTATTGTTTGTTTGATACAGAGTTAGTCAATTTTCAGATTTTGGGAGTTGAGTGGATTTTTTTGTGTGAATTATTTGATTTAATTACTTAAGCTAGGAGTAATTTTGAGATTTGAATATTTATATTTTATGAATGTGGTAATAATAGATATAGAGTATATTTAATTATTAAGGGTAATTAAATACATTTGTTAATTAAATGATTAAATTAAAAGAATTAAGTTTGGAATTAAAGGGTTTAATTAATTATTAAATCCTATTATAAATTAAGGGCATAGCTGATTTATTTAAATATTTGATTTATTAGTTTACATAGTTAATTATGTGCTATAAGTATTTATTGATTAACTAAATAAGTATATGTAATTATTTGGGATTGAGAGGTCATCATCACAAAGGAAAACTTTTGATTCAACCAACAAAGAGATCTCCAATCCACTATTGAGTCTAATATAAAGTCTATTGGAAGTCTTTACTATAGCACCATATATCATGTATGTAGTTCCAACATGTATATAAATTTAAAATAGAGGTTGGCCACTTCATGGAAACAAGTGATGCATGTCTCAATTCCTTCCTTATCTATAATATAAAAGCTAAAGATTTTCCACTTCCTCTAGTGTTATTATATTTTTGAATTTCTTTCTTCATAGTTGCAATACCTCTAATAGTCCATCTTGTTTGAAAATGATTAAAGTTTACATGACAGGGGTTATTATAAGTGACGCTTCTTTCTTCCTTTGGGGTAGATTTATTCCAAATAGTATTTTTTGTGGTGTATACCTTCCACTTGCTATAATTCAATTTGAGTTTCCACAAAAATTATATGGCTCCAATATAGCTTATTTCATGTCACCATCTTGTTCAAGATATAGGAGTACTGAACCACCTAATATTGTGTGCTTTGTACAAATAATTTCAAGGTTTACAATGAAAATCCATCTATACACATGTACCAATAAAGACCTTTTGTATAAAATTGTAATAACTATAGATTTTGTGTCTAGTTTTGTTTTTAAAAACATCTAATTGAATCATTTGATGTGTTCCTCTTGAAATAGAGCACTTATATTCTCTTAGCCATATGATTGTCCTTAACCATAATTTATTCTCAAGCTATATTTTGATTGTATTTCTTAGGAATAGGAAGGGATGCTTTGTGTTTGTGAATTCCATCAGATATATCATTTCCATATCTATGCTTTTTTCTTATGGCCATGGCCAAATTTTTTAAGACTTAGTCCCTGTACATCTAGTACCAATGTTAAATCTCCATCATGCATGACTTTGATCACATTTATACTTAATGTAGATAGGATTTACATATTCTGAGTAGTCCTGTAATAAAAATATCCAATCCAAGATATTGGGCAGTGAGGACCAATGTTTCTACTATAAGAAATGAAACAACTTTAAGAAATTAAAGCTAAAAATAGACTTCTAACTCTCCAAAGGAATATCCCCCTTAGAAGACTTATCAATATCATTTCTCACCTGCATAATACAACATATAGACTAAGGGAACACATGTCTACTACAATGCGCAAAATTCCATATAAATTCAAAACTATAAAAGAGAAGGAAGATATACATGGGTAATATAAAATAGTTAATTATTCCATGCACATCCATAACAAAGAGCATATTGGTTGGCTTATTATTTATTTTCCAATACTCTTGCTTTGTACAATGACCATTTTTTTTTTCTATATCATACAACTTTCTAAGGATATTAAATCAAGTAGTAGTCTATAGAGTCAAATGATACAAAAGTGAGTTTGCAAACTAACACTTAGATAGACTATTGCAACAAGTGAAATCTCTATACTTTAATGGTATCAAAGAGAATCCATGAAATGAAAGTCTAATGAGTTTGTTGTAAATAACAAGTCAATATTCACAACAAGAGCACAAAAATAACATACCACAAACCAAAATGTTTTTGAGAAATGATTTTCACAATAGACTTTCAAAAGCCACATTTCTTGATGTAATTCTAATACTTTTTTATTTAAAATAAAAGATTTTTTTTGCTAATAAAAAATATAATACATTTTCTTTTATATCTTGCAATGTTTACATATTAAATTTTGCATGTTTTTCTATGATTTAAGTAAGAAAGAAAGACAACCTACCACATCACAAAGGCCTCTATACCTACAAAAAATTCAAGAAAACAAGAGCTCCATTGTTGCAGTTGAAGTCCCTGCCTATTGTTAAAAATAGGCAAGGGTAATTTAGAACCAGTAGTAGTTCTTCTTATATAACATATACTTGTGAAGGATAAAAAATTCCCTACCAAGTATACAATGAAATGATTGAGATTTTTGAATTAGTAACTAGTACCTTTGTAGTAGTAAGAAACAATAATGAGAAAAACACTATTGATTCAATGAATCACATTGATAGATTATGTTTCCTTTCTTGTGAACATTATTTTTAGTACTATACAATCCATCATTCCAATTATCCCATAAAGAGTGATTTAAATATATGATGCATGCATGTCCACAATCATTCTACTTGAGTCTTGCAAGGAGTGATTAACTTAGAATCTACTTGTACAAGATTTTTGTCCATTTTACCAACTGTCAGGGTAAGATATATAAGTATCATTATTCCCATGTTGGAGCTATAAAAACCAAAACTAATAATGAGATTCTTCAATTATACATCAACTTTAGACGATAAAAAAAAAGATTCCTAACAACATAACAATTGTGAAAAAGAAAACCCATACATTTAACAATCTTAACAACTTAACAATTGTGAAAAAGAAAACCCATACATTGAACAATCTTAAGGCACTTGATTTGAGAATTACTTAAGATGATAATCGGCTAGAAAGTTCATGATCCTCAACAAATCTATATACCTTTGTCCCCAATATCAAGTATTCATATGAATATAAATTTCATGTGAGGTTTGAATGATTCCTAATAATATCATAGACTCCTTATAGAAATAGAATATATGATGAAGTAATGCTTATGACAAAATCTCAAGGTATGATTGTATTTAAGAAAACAAAGGTTATCTTCAAGATCATCACATACTTAACTTGCACACATCATGAACAAATATTGCCATAGTAGAAAATGAGATTAGACTAGATGGTGTTGTATTTACTAGAAATAAGTTAACTAACTACTCATATCAATGACATTAAATACTGGCTTTCATTGTTTTCCCCAACACAAGCTATATGATTTAGATTTCACAGTATGGCTCATGAAATATAAAAATCCCTTGATATTCTGAGAATAGATACAAATGGCCAAGAAACTATTTTATAACCAATTTGTTAAGGAACTAAAGCTCACAACCAATAAAACTTTTCATATTAAGTTTTTAGGTTTATGCTTAACAACAATTGGAGGTTGGCTTCAAAATTGAAAAGCACACAACAACTTCCAGTCTTTAGAAATATGCAGGATAAAAAAATTTCATCAGAACTTCTCACCTAAGCTTCTTAACATCATTGCAACATTTTCATATAACTAGTGAATAAAACTATTAGGAAGAGTCCCAAGAGATAACTGAGAGGTGGGAGGCGGGGGGGGGGGTGAATCAGTTATCTAAAAGTTTCAATTCTTTATCCAATTAAGTATAGTTAACCATAAAGCATAAACACAATGAAATAACACATGAACACAACACCAAGATTTTGGTTATGGGGAAACCCAAATAGGTAAAAACCCTGGTGGGAATTGACACCCACTAATATTCTATACTAGTGTTTTATGATCCTTTCTAGAAGATCCTTAACCCTGTTAGGAGTTTCTTTACAATATATTTAGTACAGTAGACCTTTTCAAGGGTCAGACCATGTTAGGAGTCTTTTATAATTAACCCTATTAGGGGTGAGGATGCACTATTCGGGAGAACACTGCTCAAAGGGGTGAAGGCTACAACCTTCTATTTATCAGATACACACTATATCTAGATCTTGGTGAACTGTGCTTTGACCTGCTATCTAAATTAGTTCCAATGTATAGCACAAGTACTTCACTTGGTCACATAGACCTTTTTCTAATGGCACTGCACTTCACACTCTCTTCTTTGCTAATGCTTCATCTCTATGCCACATTCTAGCAATCACAAATGACTGCATATAAATATCTTTTCTCTAAGTGATATAATCAAGTCAGCTTGTTAGAACCACCTTGAAATCATATTATAGAAGCCATAAAAAACTCCAATAATAATTCAGTCAGCCCTACTAAGCATGCAACACATTCTGGGACCTATCCAATAAGATAATTGTAGAAGCATGCTACACACTGTCGACTCTACCGAATTAACTAAAACTTTCTCCTTATGCGGAATTACTTCATGCACTCTTAACCAAACATTCTTAACTCTTCTCCAAGAATAAATCCAAGGGAGCATACCAAAATGATAGGCGCAACTCAAGAACCAATATAATCTTTATTGGCTCCACTAGATAAGCACAAGAAACTGTAACTACTAAATAGCGACTACATAACTTCTTCTTCTACTCATATGATAATGTGCTCATGAATGTAACAACACTAACATGTCTCCATCACATATCCAAGCATGCAAGGCTCTATGATAACTATATGGACAACTGTACATAGAACACTACTTGTAACTCTGTCAAGAACACTGCTGACACAAGCCGCTACATAACTGTCTATACTCAAGCTTAACCTCTGCATCCATGATATCATGCTGATAACATGTCCATGCTACATATACTCTAAGCTTACTATATAAGTATTCCATGCATGCTACTTACTATATGTTGTCATCAATGAAAAACATATAGTCAACACTGACTTGCTGGCAAATCTCCAACAATCTCCCCCTTTGGCATTGATGGCAACATATTGAATGAAAAACACCATCAATCAAAAAGTATAATTCTATTATAACATTCTCCATTTTGTAACAAAACTCCCCCAAAGATGAATCCTCCTTCCGCTGCAATATCTTCTAACATTCTCCATTTCCTCAATTGACTACTTCCAAGACTGAATACTGCTCCCCCTTAGTATATTACTCCTTTTCTTCTATTTTTCATGAATCTATATTACTCCCCCCTTGAAATCAATGGAAAAGGGTGCCATACATTTTAAGCATTGGTACTACTCTTGAGGTAGAGTAGTCAACCTTCCATCAGTCCCTAAGGACTGATGCCTTTTGTTCTTTCTTCTAAGTAGAATCAGGGAAGGGAATTACTCCTAACTTCTCCCTGAGATACTCAAAAGTATCCTTTGGCAAGGGCTTTGTGAAGATGTCTGCCAATTGATCTTTAGTACTCACATAGTCCAACTTAACTTCTTTCTTTGCTACTTTCTCTCTTAGGAAATGATACTTGATCTCTATGTGTTTTGTTTTTTCATGCATCACAGGGTTCTTTGACATATTGATAGTACTAGTGTTATCACAATGAATAATAATAGGATAATCAATCTGAATTCCAAAATATTTTACCATTTTCTTGATCCAAACAATTGTAGAACAATTAAGGGCTACTACAACATACTCTACTTCGGCTGTTTACTAAGAAATGCAATTTTGTTTCTTGCTTGCCCAAGTGACAAGTCTGTCACCAAGAAACATTGTTCCTCCTGATGTACTCTTTCTATCATCAATGCATCTTTCCCAATCAGCATCACTATACACATGAAGCTCAACATTTTTTTGAATTAGGATACCATAGACCATAATTTATAGTTCCCTATAAATATTTGAATATTCTCTTTACTTCCATGAGGTGACTTTGTTTAGGCTCTGCTACAAATCTTCCAGCTATGCCAACTGCATTAGAAATATCTGGTCTGGTCTGTGTAAGATATATGAGTTTACAAATCATAGACTTGTACAATGTTGTATCAACTTCTGGTGAGTCATCTTCTTTTGTAAGCTTGCATCCAACTATCATAGGTGTACCTACTGGCTTGCAATCATCCATCTTGAACTTCTTCAATATCTCTTTCACATATTTTGTTTGATTAATGAAAATACCTTTGTGTCTGCTGCACATTCAATCCTAAAAAGTATTTTATAGGACCTATCATGCTCATCTCAAATTCACTTTGCATTTCCTTAGCAAATTCTTCACTAATCTTATCATTACCTCCAAATATAATGTCATCAACAAATATAGCTACAAGTAACAAACCTTCAGATGTATCTCTTATGAATAGATTACAATCTACTACTCCTTTCTTGAATCCAATCTTAGTCAAGTAACCATCAAGTCTCTCATACCAAGCTCTAGGGGCTTGCTCAAGTCCATAGAGGGATTTCTTCAATCTGCATACCATATGAGGCCTGTCTGATAAGGTGAATCCTTCTGGATACTCAATGTATACTTCCTCCTCTAGTTCTCCATTCATGAATGTTGACTTAACATCCATCTGATAGACTTTGAAGTTTTTGACTATTGCATAAGCTAAGAATAACTTAATAGCTTCCAATCTGATCACAGGTGCAAATGTGTCTGAATAATCAATGCCTTCTCTTTGTGCATATCCTTTATATACTAGCCTTGCTTTGTTTCTTACTACTGTTCCATATTCATTCATCTTATTTTTTAATATCCATTTGGTTCCTATCACATTCTTATCACTAGGTCTTGGGACCAGTTCCCAAGTGTCATTCTTAACAATTTGATCTAGTTCTTCTTTCATAGCATCATGCCAATTAGAATTATTGCATGCATCTTCAACACTTAAGGGTTAAATTTGAGATAATAAACATACAGGTTCATTACCTTTTGAAATCTTTTCCTTTGACCTTGTTGTAACTTTTCCACTATGATCTCCAATGATGTCATCCTTAGAATGATATCTAGATGTAAACTTTGGAACTTTAGGTGATACTGTCTCATATACCTTCTGAGATTATTCTTCACTTGTTTCAAGGTCATTGAACAATACATCAATATTGTCAAATACCTCTTCAACAACTATCTCACTAGTGGAGGGTCTGGGTTCTTCCTCAATCATAGGTGAGTAATCATGACATCTCTCTTGAACCATAAAATTTTCATCAATCTTAACATGAGCACTTTCAATGATTTTCTTTAACCTTAAATTGTAACATCTATAAGCTTTTCTTTTAGTAGAGTAACCAAGGAAAATACCTTCATCGCTTCTTGCATCAAACTTGCTAATTGCTTCATCCCTCTTGATGTAGCACTTTCTTCCAAAGATTCTAAACTATTTCACTGTGGGAACATTGCCAAACCATAGCTCATAAGGTGTCTTGTCTGCATTAGGCCTTAACTGAATTCTAGTGATTGTATAGACTGTTGTATTGAGAACATCTCTCCAATAGGTGTGTACCACTTTTCCTTCAATCATGATGGTGTGTGCTATGTCTAGGATGATCCTATTCCTTCTCTCTACAATCCCATTTTGCTGAGGGGTTCTAGGTGCACTCAACTACCTCTTTATGCCATGTTCTTTGTAGTACTCATAGAATCTGTCAGAGGTGAATTGTCTTCCTCTATCCGATCTTAGACACTTAATATTTAGTCCAAATTCATTCTCAACCTTAGCTTTGAATATTTTAAATTTATCAAATGCTTCTAACTTATCCTTCAAGAATGCAACCCACATCATTCTAGTATAATCATTAACAAATAGAATGAAATATCTTTCACCATAGTATGATCTTGTTTGAGTTGGTCGACATAAATTTGTATGAATCAGACCCAACTTTTTTTGTACTGAATTCTACTTGCTCCTAAATGAGTTTCTCACATGCTTTCCCATCACACATTCCTTGCATATGGTATCAACTAGCTTTGCTATGCTAGGTAGATCTCTTACTAACTTTACATTACTTATCTTTACTATGTTATCAAAATTGATATGATATAGTCTCTTATGCCATAGCCAATTGTCATTTACTTTAGCAACAAAACAAATTTCTTCTAAATTGAGTTGGAAAACATTACCTTTAGTCTTAGAGCCTTATGCAATCATAACACCATCCTTGTTGTTAATGATGCATTCATTGTATTTGAACTCCAAATGATAACCTTTTTCAAGTAACTACCCAACACTAAGAAGGTTATGTTTCAAACTATCTACATAGAGAACATCATCAGTATTGTTCTTTCTGTCCAATGTGATAGCTCCTCTACCAAAAATAGGTTTAGGAGTGTTATCTCCAAATCTAATAATACCACCATTATATTTGTCAAAATGATCAAATCTATCTTTATCACGTATCATGTGATGTGAAAAACCACTATCTATAATCCAGTCTATTCTTATATCATCTTGTGAAATCAATGCTAGCTCTTGTTCCTTTTTCTCATCTTCATGACTTGTTTTATTATTCATTTCTCTATAATAGAAATGAAACTAATTTTTTCTTCAGCTGAATTGTCATCTGATACTCCATCTCTAGCATAGTAACATTCCCTTGAGTATTTAGGCTTGTAGTCATTTTTGAATTTTCTAGCTCTTGTAGGACACTTAGATGCAAAGTGACCAATCTTATTACATGAAAAGAATTTGAATGGTAATTGACCCTCATATTTTCCTTTTCCTTTCTTTTCTCTTTTAGCAATCATAGAAATGAAATCATCTAGAGTTTTCTCTTCATCATCATTATCAAAATTACAAGAAGCATTTGTAGATTTCTTACCATGGACTATTGCTTTGAAGGCTATCTCACTTTTAGGTTCTATCTTCAATCTTGAAATCTCAAAGGCTAAGATTTTGCTGATTAAGGTCTCTCTCTTGAAATTTGATGTAAGTTGCATGGTCTCATCAAGGATGTTGATCTTATTCTCATATTTTGGAGTGAGAGTAGTCATCAATTTTTCCATAATGTCTTCCTCTGAGATTTCTCCACCATTGTTCTTGATTCCAGCAACTGCTTCATTGATCCTTTGATTGTAAGCTTTGATGTTTTCTTTAGGTAGCATCTCTAATGCATTGTATCTTTTCTTCCATGTTTTCCTGCACACATCCTTTTCTTGTTTATCTCCTTCAAACATGTCTTCTAGGTGTTTCCATATCTTGTGGGTTGTGTCTACTTTCTTTATCTCTGAGAACACACTATCAAAAAGGGTGCTGCTAAGAGCTTCTTTGGAAATTGCATTCTAATGAAATAAATCCTTCTACTTACCAGTAGCATCATCCTTTTCAAGATCTGCTAGAGAGGGGATCTGAACTTCTTTGATAGCTACTTCAAAAACTTCAAAAGCAATGCACTATAAATGTGTCATCATTTTGTTCTTCTAGTCAAGATAATTCTCTCCATCAAACTTAGGATTGTCTTTCCTAAAGAATTCCATCTGATCAACCTTGAAAGCTGTTAAACTTTCTCTTTGAGGAACTTGGCTCTAATACCAATTGTTAGGAATAGTCCCAAGAGATAACTGAGAGGGGGGGGGGGGGGATGAATTAGTTATCTACAAGTTTCAATTCTTTATCAAATTAAGTATACTTAACCATAAAGTATAAACACAATGAAAGAACACATAAACACAACACCAAGATTTTGGTTATGAGGAAACCCAAATAGGTAAAAACCCCGGTGGGAATTAACACCCACTAATATTTTGTACTAGTGTTTTATGATCCTTGCTAGAAGATACTTAACCTTGTTAGGAGTTGCTTTATAATATATTTAGTACAATAGACCTTGTCAAGTCTCAAACCTTGTTAGGAGTCTTTTACAATTAACCCTGTTAGGGGTGAGGACACACTGTCCGAGAGCACACTACTCAAAGGGGTGAAGGCTACAACCTTCTGTTTAACAGATACACACTATATCTAGATCTTGGTGAACTATGCTTTGACCTACTATCTAAATCAGTTCTAATTTATAGCACAAGTACTTCACTTGATCGCATGGACCTTCTTTTGATGGCACTGCACTTCAAATTCTCTTCTCTACTAATGCTTCATCTCTATGCCACACTCTAGCAATCACAAATGACTGCATATAAATATATTTCCTCTAAATGATATAATTAATTCAGCCTATTAGAACCACCTTGAAATAATATTAGAGAATCCATAACAAACACCAATAATAATTCAGTTAGCTCAACTAAGCACACAACACATTCTGGGACTTGTCCAATAAGATAATTGTAAACGCACGCTACACACTGTCGGCTCTACCAAATTAACTAAAACTTTCTCCTTATGCTAAATTACTTCATGCGCTCTTAACCAAATGTTCTTAACCCTTCTCCAAGAATAAATCCAAGGGCACATATCAAAATGATAGATGCAACTCAAGAACCAATATAATCTATGTCGGCTCCACTAGATAAACACAAGAAACTGTAACTGCTGAATATCGACTGCATAACTTCTCTTCTTTTGCTCATCTATCTATGCGCTCATGAATGTAACAACACTAACATGTCTCCATCACATATCCGAGTGCACAAGGCTCCATGATAACTATACACAAAACACTACTTGTAACTCTGTTAGGAACACTGCTGACACAAGCTACTACATAACTGTCTATACTCAAGCTTAACCTCTGCGCCCATGATATCATGTTGATAACATGTCCATGCTACATATACTCTAAGATTAATGTATATGTCTTCCATGCATGCTACTTACCATATGTTGTCATCAATGACAAACATACAGTCAACACTGGCTTGCTGGAAAATCTCCAACAAAAATAATGCAAATCATTGCTTGTGGCAGAAGACTACATTTATCCTTTTTTATTCTCTAACCTAAACCTTGCAACAATGAGTAAAGAAAGTCATGTTGCAATGAATAATATGGTGCAAATCTATAAATCCTTGTAAGTACCCCTTCCCAGCATGTAATCTTTCTTAATTAATTTGCTTGGTCAAATTGTGTATGCTAAAAGCATCCTTCCTAGCTTGCAGATTGTAGAAAATACAAGTATTTGTGTAAAAGATGAGACCAATCAATAAATGGAAAATTAATAAAGTTACTTAAATAGAAATAAAAATGAAAAGGAAAGGTTAAGATATTATATTGTTGAAAAAATAAATAGAATTTTCCTTGGGTCAAGTGATGCAATAGGTCTATATCTGCGAATCAACCCATTACTTAAATCATGCAGGTGAGAATCAATTTCTTTGTATTGTGTTGGTGGTGTTACAGTAAGAATCATTTTTATTTGGTGAATTAATTTGCAACAAAGACTCCATGGAGTCTATCTGAGAACTTGCAAAATGCATTTATAATTATAGATTGTCATCCGTTTACCACTTATCTAAGCATATTAAAAAACACCAGTGCATAAAATAACTATTTAATGAATCTCCTCTTATGATTTAGCAAGGCATATTTATGAATTTCATATTCTTCCTATTTTAAGGAACTGCATCTCAAATATAACATCTTGAACATTCAAAACATGAAAACAAAACCCTAATTTATTGGTGACCTATAGGCATAATCAATTCCCTTTGTATATGCCCCATCTAATTTCTCTATAGAACCCAACACAACATCTTTAAATTAGTAGTTCTATTCACATGTAACAACAAATGCTATATTATTTAAAATATAAAACTATTGATTAATACTTTAGATGACCAATAGAAGTATTAATCAGTTCCAATTTCTTGTAAAAGATTCTTCTGGATAGAAAATACTAACCTTCTTGATGTACCCTTGGCTCCTTTATTAGTATCATCTTCAAAAGGAAATTCATTAGTTTTCCTGTCATTGTAGAAAGTTTTTAGGGAAGTAGTTTGTGCAATATTTAGCAAATAAAAAATTCAATGCACTACATATCGATCACAATAGAGACATTTATAAAACCTTGAAAGATGTTCATGGTAAGGAACAAGAGAGCATGAACACTTATAGAAAGCTTTGGGCTTCCAATAGATTTAGCAACAAATTCTATTAAGATAGAGTTTGCAGGTTCAATATTGATCACTCTCCTTGATATTGATATATTTTTTCCATGTTCTGATGAAAAGTTTCTCTCTATGAATGTTAGTCTTTACCAACATTTGGAGTATAGGCTGTCCCTGTATAATGTTGCAAGAGATGTGACTAGAATAGGAACTGTCTTTTCAGGTACTACTTTAGGCACCATATACTTATCATCATTACACTTTTCTGTAAGGTTTTAACCAACTTGTTGTACATAATCTTGACATCATCTTTGTACTTCATAAAAACATCAATTGAGCTAACATCCATCTCCTCCTCCTTGGTCTCATCATTTGACATTTTTCCCCTCCCCTTGAAATTGAATAAACTTCAAACCAAAACCCAAACAACACAAATACTAGAAAATGCCAAAACCTTATAAAAAAGGGAAACATCAGAAAAAATATGAAATATTCAAAATGATTACCAGGCTTACAATCTGCAGAGTCATAAGTTTCTTGAAAAAGACCCCTTAGACTCACCCAAAACTTACATTTGGCCTTAGTCTTACAAAGCTCCTCATAGAAAAAGTGTTTTCTTGTCAAAAACACCTTCAACTAATAGATCTAAAGCCACAAAGATCAATCAAATGGCCAAAACCCCTTAAATGACACTCTAAAAGATTTGATACATGAACGACTGAAGCAAGACCCAGACAAAAACTCACCGAAAAGAAAACAATATGAACGTTAGGGTGAACATTTCCATAGAATTGAAATTAATTGCCTTGCCCAGGTACACATGTATGCAAAATGTGGTAACATAGACAAACCACATGAATTGCTTATAGAATGCCAACTGTGGAGGCTTGAAGAGCATGCCATGTTTTCATCATCCAACCTATTTTTTCTAATTTTCTAAGGGGAAAAAGGAATTTATACTACCAAGAAAAAAGAGCAGAGCCAATACAAAAAAAAATAAAAAAAAATCCAAAATTCTAGTTTAATAGGGAAAATTGCTCTGATCATAGAATAAGTGAAATTGTTTGGTTTTTTCTTAGTTTTCAAAAAATATATTAATACTAAAAAGAAACTCAAAATCATCAGTCTCCCACCTACCTTTAGGCAGTAATAAATCACACAACCCTACCAACAACAAATGCCCAAATGCCAGTTTCACTTGTTAAATAGTATGAAAATGGTGTGATTAATTCATTCAGAGAAATATGGGAGTTTTCTCTATAATATTCTTCATTTGTCATTTTAGACACCTCTATATGCCAAAAAAGCATGTTGTAAAATGCTGGTCAAAGCTTTTCTTAAAAATACCATTTTTGGGGGTGGGATGTTTGGTCATGTTGTTGCCATTTTTTAACTCTACCCACATTTATGGTTTTTAGCTAACTTTTTGGGCACTATCTAAGTGAATTTTGTGGAGTCCTTTTTATGAATAGCATAATTTTAATTATTACTCCCTGCCTATATAGATAGGAGACTAATATTTTCCATTGCCCAAGTTTAATTAATCAGTATTTCAAAAACTACGCAAATAGAAAAATTAAACACTTATCCTATGTTTTGGATAGTTATGATTTTTTAAATTTAAATTTTCCCCATTTTCCACTTGGGATCATTTACTTAATTGATAGGAGAAAAAATCTTCCATCCAATGAGGGATAAGAAGGAGAATAAATTAAAACAAATAATAATGTTTTGGGCCCTTGCATTCTTTTGCCATGGCCTTCTGGCCCCCTGCCTCAATTTTCTTTGGATGCATTTTTGCGGGCAATTTTATTGTTGTTTTCTTGTACACGAGTACAATATGGTCCCAATTAATAAATATAAGTTAAAAACTTGAAATGTAATGAAAGTATCATTTATGATTTTTTTCCCATGTCACATGATAATTAAATACAGTTAAGAGGATTATTATTTTTATTGGTTATTTAAATTAAATTTTAGTCAATAATATGATAATTATTTAATATTTTTTAGTAAATATGTTGCGTAAAATTATTATTATTAAAAAAATTTAATATTTATTTATAAATTAAATTTATGAAATATTTATATATTTATGAAACAAAAGTATTATTTATATACATTATATATAATTTATTTTTTCTCTTCAAAATTGATAGTTACAATTGCTATGAAATAATTTAAATATCTTTTGGGTAAAAACTTTGTAATTTTAAATCAATATATCTTAGTTTGTAAATAGAATGATTTTTTTCTAATTGTATAATTGTTAAAATTAAGTTATGTTCAAGACAATTTCTGAATTTGATTGTATCAATTTTTTTAACAAATCTAGAAATTATCTTGAACATTCATATAGATTGTGGAAATCCTCTGAAATTAAGTTATTTCAAACCCTTAGTATAGGGAGCATGAGTTTTAGCTAATACCTCTTTAACTAAGAGCCAATGACTACAAGTTATTTCCACCAAAATCATCTAGTGCTAGATCACAACTCCATCCATTATATATTGCACCTTTGGAAGTTTGATCTTCTATGGATGACATAATCAAGAAATGTACTATCACCCTTTCTAATTGTGCTCACCTAATCAGACTAAAACCATTTAATTTTTAATTATCTTTTGCATATTGTTAGATACTAAAAGATAAAAGATATTATTCTATCAAAACATTCAAGTATAAATCATCATGAAATAATAATTTTTTGTTTTTGTGTTCATACAAAAACAATAGTTAGAAGGATACATTCTTCTATATAAATTAATAAAAAATATTAACAATGAATTTAACCCCTATATTAATTTTAAATTATTCAATACACTTCAAAATATAAGCGGACACAAATAAGCAGACAATTTCCTTCTTGAACAAAATCCCAACTAAAAGGAAAGCACCCATGAACAAAATAAAATGAACAGAGGACTTTTTTTTAAAAAAAATAGGCTGTTTATGGCCTTGTGGGCAATTTCTTTGATCCTGCTAATGTCAACATTAGCAAATTACATAACGGTTAACCAACAATTTGATTTGGTTATGGTTAAAAATATTAGGTTGTTTATGGCCTCGTGGGCTTTGGACTGATTGAAAAATCGATCGATCAAGTTGGTAACTTCACCAAATTGGATGAGATGCAATATATAAATTAAGTGTAGGTCTTTCAGAGAAATGCTTTAAATGTAGCAAATGGGACATCAAATTGTTGGATGCTCTGCCAAGTTAGCTTTTGGCTTTGAAGATATTATCCTCAAAAAGTGGGTTTCCATAATGCATTGGCTTGGACATTATAGTCTCTGTTTTCTTCTGCATGATTGGTAAATTAAATAAAAGTCTACTTTTTTTATGAAATACAATAATCAACAAACTTGGCATACTTGTAAGAATTATGTTACAAGTTTGGCATACTGGCATACAATAATTAACTTTTGTAGAAGTCTTAATGCAGTAAACATAAAAGTTTTCATTTTTTTTCATATAAATGTTACATGCTCTGATCGATCTTCATTAACATGTATGTGATAGCAAAAAAAAGTATTTGAATATAATTCTGTTACTACATATTTATTATATTATGCTTTAATCAATTACCATAAGATAATGAACATGAGAATTTTAAGTCCATTATATTATACAAAAAGCTTCTAAGAAAAATTGTGTATTTAATTTCTGTATTAGTTGTTCAAATTACTCTCTGGGAACTACAATATTTCAGTGTAAAATTAGAATGTACTATGAACTAGCATACTTTTTTTTGTTAATGGAAAAGTATAACTTTATCAGTCTCATCAATAGAATTGAAACATGCAAGAATGATAGTAAAGCTTATTGTAATGGTAACAACAAATAGTTATATCAAGGTTTAAGAATTAAAAGTTTTCCATTTGTCTTAAGCTTTATTGCCTATTAATTTCCAACTTTCTCACTGCATATAAGCTTTATTGCCTATTGATTTCCAACTTTCTCACTGCATATGATTTGCAGGAATTGAACAAAATTAATTTCTTTAAATGCCTTAGAAACTCCGAGTAGTCATTGCATTACAGAGAGTGATTTTGGATATTTAGGGCCTACTGCATTAAAATCTCAAGTAAGTTGTCACATACATCTTAGTTTAAGAAAAAAGATTTTTGCTTATTTTG
The DNA here is from genome assembly GCA_027943335.1 of Chamaecyparis obtusa. Lineage (NCBI taxonomy): Eukaryota > Viridiplantae > Streptophyta > Pinopsida > Cupressales > Cupressaceae > Chamaecyparis > Chamaecyparis obtusa. The sequence continues at coordinate 408,846 of BSBK01001281.1, forward strand.
CATTACTTATAACTTCTAATACTATGGTGAAATACAGTCTTGCAATTTACTTGTGTGCCCCTTAAATAAATTTAGCTAATGAAATTAGCTATCAAAGCCAGTCATGATTGAAATGAAAAAAGATATGTTTCATTTCCTTGCCTAAGATATATTGTTCTACTTAAGTAACATCATTTCATTTTCTTTTGCTTCTAGAAATTTTCCTCTCTTGTAAGCGTTTCACAATTTTATGAATGTTTCTATTACTACTTAGAAAATACTATTTATTTTTTATGTAGACTACTGAATGATCAAAAGAAGCTGCAGTACTAATACACTTATTGTGATATACAGTGTAGTGCCCATGGGTCCTACTGGAATGCACCTTAGACTCTTGGTTAGCATCACACGTTCCTCTCTTAATTCATCTATTTCTCCCCTTATTTTACCTAGAGCACCTCCCGAGAGGTCTATTTGGGCTTCTTGAAAATACATTTTGTGAGCCTGTTATAGAATCTAGTTTAATGGTTGTACATATTCAGAGTTTCTTGAACTCTGCTTTACTGTATTCTCTCTACCCAATATATTAATTGATATTAAAAACCTATAAATACATGAAGTATCAAACCAAATAAATTGATTAAAAAGATTGTTGAACTCATTTCAAAATTGAATATAAGTAATGACTTGTGCAATCACTTATTTTTATAGAGAATCTATGAGATCAAGATATTAAAACTACTTTAAAAGATAAATAAATCTATTCACTACATTTTTGTGAAACAGTTACTACTCCTACCATTCTCTAAATAGATATCTCAAGATATTCTTTGAATGACACAAACTCTTATGTTTTGATCATTTAGCCTCTATGTGCCTTCCATTTGAACCCTATCCACTTATATCTGTATCATTGCAAGCCTTTTAACACTATACTTATATATTCATTGTCCTTGCGTTAGAATACTAGTTTGTTCCCTGATTTGACAATTTTGAGTTTTTCTTCTCTTCTATAAGATGTCGACTACCTATGCTGTTAAAACCATAGTTGCAGAAATCTAACTAAGCTCTTTAAATTATAATTGTAGAAAATTTTGAAAAATGGTGATTTGTTACAAGCAATTGTTTCTTGACCTAGGTGCATATTTTCCATAAAAAAAAGAGTTATAATTTTGACTTGTATTTGTGGTATTTTATTAATATAAATTGTGATTAATCTTTAAAATTGCATTTTACCTCAGCTTTCTTGGTAGTTGACAATTTTTTGCTAAAAAAAATTAGCGTTTGTAGATTTTTTTCTAATTTTAGGCTCTCATAGTTGATGTCTTACTTTTGTTCAAGGATCTATAGAGCATCAGAAACAAGCATGCAATAGATTCTGCCATGCAAGTAGCAAATAATTGCAGATGTTCAAAACAATCAAGAGGTCCTCAGCGCAACTATTGAATAGCTAAAAATGTTATTCAGATACTTATGGGGCAGACGAATTCATTGACTCCTACATGAATGAATGTTGTTCACGATATAATTGTTCTTTTAACTAAGATGCAAATTGATTCTACCAGCTTGTCCTTCGCTAGATTTTTCAAAGTAGATGAGACCATTCAATACAACCATACAAACATGATTCTATTTATACTTCAAAAATTTTACTCTATTTCTTATAGCTTTAGAGTTAATAGCTACTGATTTACCATTTTCAATCATTTGTAGCTACGATGATATCGCCAGCATTGTTACAGTGATGTTTCAATTTCAAATGTTTGTATCTTTGATCATCTAAAAGGGTGCTCTCTTTTCATCAAATATCTCTTATTGATCTTGTAATATTTCCTTATCTATATTTTATATTTACTGACATGAGATGCATTTATTACTACCATTTTAAGAGAATTCTATGAGGCTGACATCATAGCTGGTTTGATAACTCAGTTTTAAAGTTTATTGTGTAGTAATTAATGCCAAGTTGGATAGGAGAAATCTTGTAACTACAGGTTTATACTTGAAGTTTAGATGCTTCCAAGTAAATCATGTCATTTATCATTTATGAGCTGTGAAATTCCTGTAAATAATGTAATTTCTCTTTCTTTGTCAATGATGGATACTGTTCTTTCTTTATTCTGCAAGCTTTGTTCCATGTCATCCATGAGTTCTTTTTGCAAGTATCTCTAACCTAATCATAATACACATCAAGGAAAACTACAAAATTACAAATCTAGGAAACAAATTAGTTGAGTCATACAATCTATAGAAGCTCATCCTCTGATTGTATGTTTAAAAGTTTTACTTCTTCAAAATAAGTCAGATAATTTACTGTTGATGAGCTATGATAATGCTATAAATAGTGTAAATTTTTTAACCTTTATTAAACTTGGAAGCTCTTCCTTTTTGTCTGTCTATTAGGTTTCCTTGACATTAATAGATTCTCTTTCAAGTACGCCTATCCGAATCATAACACCAGCCAAGGAATCTTTCCAGCCAAGTTGCCTACCATGACCTTCCATGATACAAAACAATAAAAAATATATCAGGAGTAACTACCTGGTTTGAGAAGATGTTAGATTCCCCTTGTTGTCATGCTAAAATTCCTTACTATTTATTGTTCAAATGATTATTGGAACTCCAGTTACGTCACAACTCCTATTTCCATATCATTTTGGGGTTTAAAATTTTGATTAGGACATTGGTTTCAATATTGATTTCCAGACATACAACTCTAGAGCTTATCCTAACTCCATTTCTTCCTTCTCTTGCTCAAAGGTAAAGTTTTCCTTTGATAAACATAAGTGGAGAAGATGACCTTAAAACAAACACCCTATTTTTATAGAAAATCTAGCAGCTTAAAACATTTTTAACTCTAACTCCTAAAACTGATAACTCAACGACTAATATGAAGGCATGAGGTTTATCCTCCACATTGTTCAACTCTTGAAGGCACAAGGGTTATCCAACTCCTAGACGATTTCTTTTTGGATCATGTTGAAGATCTTCAACAAAAATTTCTGCTAGATAAGTTCCAAAACTTTTATCTAGATAGAGATCTTTTGTTCAAATGGATTGATGAAATGTGGCCAGATCTTCTGTTCAAATGGACTGATGAATTGTGGCCATATATCAATCATATTTTTTTCAAAATTAGTATAAAATTTCAATAAAATAATTCATTAATTCAAAAATTTTGAAAATTTTATAAGTATACGAAGATTGTGATGATTTTAAATGCATTCTTAGAAAGTTCAATTTGTGCTTATCCTAAAATGAGGAGATTCCATGCGATCACATTACTTTGAGGCATTTTGTCCAACAGCTCACGTACCTGGTCTATGCTTTCACTGTTTTTTGCCTACAAGTTTACCAGAACAACAACAAATACACCATCTGAAAAAGTTCCCGAGTAGGCCGAAGTGGAGAAGGAGACAAGATATTTCAATCCAGTTGGCTGAAATGGATAAAAAGGGCTTCATATGAGCCATGTTAGTGGAATCAAACTTCGAACATATTGCCACAAATTGCTTGGAAACAACCATTTCTGTTGCCATATAATAAGTAAATTATAACCTTATTATACGTGTGTTTATGTAATGAATCGCTGTATTGGTTTTATTATATCTGCATACATGGGACGATTCGCTCTTTTGATTCTGTCTTTCAAGCACTCCAAAAAGATTTACTTTGGGTTGTACGTCCAAATTACGCAGCAAATAACAAATAAAAGTGCACAGAACACATCATTCGTAGCAATTGTTGTAATTCCTCGCATGGCAAAGGGCACGTATGTGTTTCTCATGTTTTTATTGCTCACAGCATCTGGTGATATATGGTTTTATTTTATTTTTTTGCTTTTGTCGATAAATTTTTTAACAAAAATTCTGAACTAGTTATTCATCTGTGATATAATCAGTGTCCATGGCTCGTGAGTGTAGGAGCTTCAGCGAAGCTAAGTGTAACGATGCGTGTATAAATGTAGATCATCAAACGAAGGGAACCTGCGACGGGGACCTTAAGTGCTACTGTTTTCATCCCTGTTAGAATAGAAATGTAAAAAGGCAGCCATCGTAAAGAATAATGTATATTTATTTCAGTAGTTTTAAGTTTTGGAGGAAATATAGACTATGAAACTTGTTATTAAATTGGGTAAAACATAATAATGCTGCTATGTATGTTTGATAATTCCAGTTTTTATATTAATAGAATTTTGAGTTCTAATGCCATAAGTTAAAACAATAATTATTAATTCAATCTTAATACCATGAGTTAAAACAATAATTACACTGAAGGCATTTTATATATGAAAATGAAGGACCTGGTTTCAGGATCTGACAATTGTGACGTCTTTATTTGTTAGATATCAAAAATAAAAAAAATTTGTAGTTTATATTTGTCAAATTCCAGTTCTTTATTTTATGTCCTTGTTATCTTTATTTTATGTCCTTGTTATCTCTATTTTTTTGTTTGCCTTTTAGAGTTTAAAGTTGTTGGATATGAATAAATTTCTATTGAATGTTTGGAAATTTTTAATAGCTGCTCATATGTTTTGAAAGTTTTCATAGCCAACAAACAACTAATTTCCCCTTCATGGTAGTCGTTGTCTTTCACCGCCATCATAGCCTATATAAGGATTGTTCTACACATATTTTACAAAACTAGATAGAAACATTTTAAGTTGTATAGCTGTGTAGCCATCAAGCTGAGGATTGTGATTTGCAAAGTACACATTTACACAGATCAATTACGAGCACAAGATTTAGGCACGTTAGTTAGGAGGAAATTTTAGATTTTCTGTGTTTAGTAAACACTCCTTCATTATGGATATGCTTTTGGCTTTGAAGACATTATCCTCAAAAGTGGACTTCCATAATGTATTGCCTTGGACATTATAGTCTCTGTTTTCTTCTGTATGATTGGTCAATTAAATAAAAGTGTCTACTTTTTTCCGAAATGCAATATTTAAAAAACTTGGCATACTGGTAAGGATTTTGTTACATTGTCTATAATGTTCTCTAGATGTCTTAATGTAGTAAACATAAAAGTTTTCATTTTTTTTTTCATATAGATGTTACATGCTCTGATCCATCTTCTTCATTAACATGTATGTGATAGCTAAAAGAAACTATTCATATAATTTTGTTACTACATATTTGTTATATCATGCTTTAATCATTACCATACGATAATGAACATAAGAATTTTTAGTCCATTAGATTATACAAAAAGCTTCTGAAATTTTTTTGTGTATTTAATTGTTCTATAGTGGTTCAAATTACACCCTGAACTACAATATTTCAGTGTAAAATTAGAATGTACCATGAACTTGCATACTTTTTTTAGTTGACGGAAAAATATAACTTTATCAGTCTCATCAATAGAATTGAAACATGCAAGAGCGACAGAAAAGCTTATTGCAACAGTAACAACAAATAGTTATATCAACGCTTTAGAATTAAGAAGTTTTCCATTTATCTTAAGCTTCATTGCCTATTAATTTCCAATTTTCTCACTGCATATGATTTGTATATGATTTGCAGGAATTAAAAAATGAATTTCTTTAAACGCCTTAGAAAATCCGAGTAGTCATTGCATTACACAGAGTGATTTTGGATATTTAGGGCCTAAAATCTCAAGTAAGTTGTCACAGGCATCTTAGTTTAAAAAAACAAAGCTTTTTGCTTATTTTGCATTACTTATGACTTCTTTTAGTATGGTAAAATGGAGTCTTTAATTTACTTTTGTGCCCCTTAAATAAATTTAGTTAGTGAAATTACCTATCAAAGTCAGTCATGATTGAAATGGAAAAAGATATGTTCTACTTAAGTAACAACATTGCATTTTCTTTTGCTACATGTTTTCATTGGCTTCTAGTAATTTTCCTCCATAGTAAGCATTTGACAATTCTATGAATGTTTCTATCTAGTACTGCTACTTAGAAAATAATAATTATTTTTTATGTAGACTATACTAAATAATCAAAAGCACCTGCAGTACTAATACACTTATTGTGATATACAGTGTAGTGTCCATGGGTCCTACTGAAATGTACCTTATCCTCTTGGTTAGCATCACACATTCCTCTCTTAATTCATCTATTTCTGCCCTTATTCTTTCTAGAACCTCTTCCAAGAGGGATATTTTGGCTTCTTGAAAACGCATTTAAAATTGTGTGGACCTCTTATAGAATCTAGTTTAATGGTCGTAAGATTCGGAGTTGCTTCAACTCTACTTTACTATATTTTCACTACTCAATATATCAATTGATATTAAAAATGTATAAATGCATGAAATATCAAACCAATGCAATTGATTAAAAAAATTGTTGAACTCTTTTCAAAATTGAATATAAGTAATGACTTGTGCAATCACTTATTTACAGAGAATCTATGAAATCAAGACATCAAAACTATTTTAAAACATAAATCTATTCACTACATTTTGTGGAATAGTTACTACCCCAACCATTCTTTGAATACATATCTCAAGATATTCTTTGAATGACACAAACTTTTATGTTTTGATCATTTAGCCTCTATGCGTCTTCCATCTGAACCCTATCCACTTATATCGGTGTCATTGCAACCCTTTTAACACTACACTTATATATTCATTATCCTTGCATTAGAATACCAGTTTGCTCTCTTATTTGACAAGTGTAAGCTTTTTTTTCTCTTCTATAAGATGTGAACTACATATGCTGTTAAAACCATAGTTGCAAAAATCTAACTAAGCTCTTTAAACTATAGTTGTAGAAATTTTTTAAAAATCACGATTTGTTACAAATAATTGTTGCTTAACCTAGGTGCATATTTTCCATAAAAAAGAAGTTATGATTTTGACTCAAGTATTTGTGGTATTTTATCAATATAAATTGTGATTTATCTTTGATTAGATAAAGGAGGGGTGAAAATTTATTCAAACTGAAAGAGAAACAAGAACAAATAGAGAAAGGGTATCAAACAGCCCTATCAAGATCAACCAAGTGATCAAATTGATGGGACAAGCCCATCAAAAGTTGAGTCTTATCAACAATGTTCCAATTACACATATGGTTAGAAGCCCACTTCACCAGACAATCAGCAACACTATTCCATTCCCTAGGAATATGAGTGAAAGTAATAGACTCCAAAGAAGTACACAAATTATGAATTTGGTCCGCAATCAAAGCTAACTTCCAACTAACAACTTTAGAATGTTGTTGATTCAATAGACGTATCACCACTTGAGAGTCAGATTCATAGACAAGCCTTCTCCAACCAAGGTCACAAGCATTCTTCATAGCATACAAAATAGCTATGGCCTCCATCAGGTTGTTAGTGTGATGACCTTTATAAATTGAAAATAGAAATTGAACATCCCTCATACTATCTCTACCAACACCACCAATACTAGTAGGGCCTGGATTGCCCTTGGAAGACCCATCCGTCTTGATTTTAAGAACACCCTGTGGAGGGGCACTCCACTTCCCCACCCTATTTATCTTTCGCAAGGGATGTCTACACATCTTTCTTAGCAGTTTTCCATGTGAGGGAGGAATATTCTTGTGATTATTGAAAATATTCTCCCCTAGTTCCATGGCCTTAGAAGTGTCACATTTTGCAGAAACTGTTTCCCCCAAAGAATGGAGAATTTTCCACCGTAAGTGAGGAACCTCCAAAAACTCATCCTTAAAGTTATGACGGTTCCTCTCCAACTGGATATGACAAATAATATAGGATGGTCCAAGAGTCCAGGCAACTTGAAGAAATGAAGTCTTCACAGGAGCCTTATCCCAATGAGCAAAGAATTCTACCAATGAGGAAACATGCCAACAGGATTGGTTCCACACATTCCACCAAGAGTGCCAAATATGTCTAGTGAAAGAGCATTGGAAAAAGAGATGAGAGACATTTTCTTCACTAGTCCGGCATAGAACACACATTGAGGATCCTTGGAAGCCATGCTTGCATAAATTATCCCATGTAAGGCACTAGCTATGGACCACCAACCACATAAAAAAATTGCATTTGGGCCAAGAAAACTTGTACCAAACTTGCTTCCACCAAGGCACTTGGATGTCCCCCAATGTTTGTCAGAGAATCTCAGCATATCATGTAGACACTGAAAATTTTCCAGATAAATCCTCGTTGTCCCAAGAAAGAGCATCATTACCAACCAAAGTAGTACATTCACAAGACTAAAAAATTTGAAATAGCTCCTTCCTATTCTCCTTAGATCCTCCTAGAGGCCATTCCAGAAGGGTGTTTCCAATGAAAGGAAGGAGCCAAACCTCTAACACACCCTATATTATAAAAATCAACAGTGTCCCAACCAGTAGCACTAAAATTTGATAGAGGGCATGGAGCTGTGGATGAGTAGAAAGGATAGGAGGGTGCCCATCCCAAGAGTCAAGCCAAAATAAAGCTTGTGATCCCGAATGACAAATCCAAAAGAGACCATCTTTAACCAACTAAGGTCCAAACTTTAGCATATTCCAAATCATGAATCCTCTCCCTTCCAGAGGAAAGTGGTGAAATTCAACCACATCAATATCTGGAAAATACTTATGAGTGAGAATATGAGCCCAAAGTTGATGTTGGTTAGTACACCAATGCCAGTAAAGCTTTGCAGCAAGAACCTATCCATTTAAAATAGCTGATCATAAGCCAAGGCCACCATCCTTTTGAGGTCTACACACTATTTCCCATTTAACCAGAATCTATTTAGAAGTTCAAAGGTTTCCACTCCAAAGAAATTGACAGGACAAAGCATCAAATTCCTGAAGAAAATACATAGGAGCAGCCTGAACAAAACACCTGTAAATAGGAAGGGCTTGAATAGCTGACTTTAATAGAGTCAGGCAAGCAGTAGTTGATAGCCATTGATGATTCCAATGTTTAACCTTTTGTTGTAGCTTATCAAGAAAAACTTGCCAGGAAGATCTAGGATGTCTACCAATAGTAAGAGGAATACCTGGAAATAAACAAAGGGAAGAGACCCAATTTGAAACCTCAAAATAGTAGCAATACACCTCTAAATAGCCTCGAGAGTATTGAATAAAAAAAATGGAGGATTTTTTCTCATTAACTTTTTGACCTGAAGTTGCAAGATACATATCCAAAGCATGCCTAAAAGAAGTGGCTTCCTGAAGACGGGCCTGTCCCATAAATGAAGTATCATAAAAAAACTAAAGATGTGAAAGAGGAGGCAAGCCAACACCCCATTTCCACCTATGAATCAAACCCTGGTGAGCATGAAGCTTAAGAAAGTGGCCCAAACCCTTAGCTAGAATGATAAAGAGGTAAGGCAAAATAGGGTCCCCTTGGCGAAGTCCTTTAGAGGCACCAAAGGGCTCTGAAGGAACACCATTCACAAGAACATAAAAAGAAGCTAAAGAAACACAACTCATCATCCACTTCACCCACTATTGGTAGAAACCAAAGGCCAAGAGGATCTTTTGGAGAAAACTCCATTTGACTCTGTCATAAGCCTTAGCCATATCCAACTTAATGAACATAGCTCTCTCTTTTGATGTATGCATAGAGTGAATAACTTCAGAAGCAATAACAATCCCATCAAGAATTTTCTTACCAGCCACAAAACCACCTTGTTCCTCTGAAATCACAATTGGAAGGCATATCTTGAGTCTTTCAGCAATGAATTTGGCGATAATTTTGTACACAACATTACAAAGAGCAATGGGATGAAAGGAGTCAAGATTGTCAGAACCTTCTTTCTTGGGGATAAGAGTCAGTAAAGTGGAGTTTAATGCACGAAGCATTTTCTTATTCTGAAGGGAGTCCTTAACCACCTCCAAGAGATCCATATTAATAATTTCCCAAAATTCTTGAAAGAATTCCACAGGGAAGCCATCTGGGCCTGGAGCTTTACCTTTATTCATCTGAAACACAACCTCTTCAAGTTATGACATCAACATTGGATGAATAAGAGAATCATTCATTGTGTTGGTGATAAGAGAGGGAATGCAAGAAAGTATCAAGTTCTCCTCCTCAGCTGCAGGCCGAGAATCTTCAGCAAAAAGGGTAGAATAAAATTGAAGGGCTTCCTTGGTCATAGTAGATTGAGAGGAAATCTATAGTCTTTCTACTGTAGCAAGAGAAGAAATATACCCTTTGTTATGATGAGCCTTAATAGAATGATGAAAAAAACTATTATTTCTATTTCCTTCCTATAGCCAATCAATGCGAGCCTTTTGTTTCTAGTAAATCTCTTCCCAAAGTTCCCATTCTTCCACATCCCGCATAGCTTGGGATTATACCTTTCCAAGAGCCTCTGTAAGCCTAGAGTCCCTGATTTGGTGAGTAATCACTGCAAGATGATCTAGAGCATTCCTCTTTCTAGACTGAAGGTTTCCAAAGCAAGAGGTATTCCATCTCTTAAGATGATATTTGACATATTTAAGTTTCTTCTCAAAGACAAACATAGCTGTACCATAAGCTGGGCCACCCTCTCTCCACCACTTAGCCACCAAATCATAAAGGGATGAGTCTTGGAGCCACATAAGCTGGAATCTAAAAGAAGGGTTCTTAGGGAGTGCAATAGGAGAAGAAGAGAATTTAATTGGCCAATGATTAGAACCTCTCCAATCAAGAATTTCAAAACTCGTAATCAAGCCACCTCCAACCCAATAACAAGAAACAAGAAACCTATCCAAACGTTTAGAGATAGCTTCCTGACCACTCCGTCTATTATTCCAAGTGATAACCCCATTTGAAGGCTTAACATCAATAACAAAAAGAACATCCACTTGGGCTTGAAAAAGATCAGAAGCAGGGCCAAGCCTAGGCCAACCTCCTCTTTTCTCCTCAAGACTTAAAATAGAATTAAAATTGCCTGCTAAAATCCAAGGAAAATAAGGAGCACAAGAACACACATACCTAATGTGATCCCAGAGACAAATCTTCCCACGAATGTCAATAAGGGCATAAACATTTGTCACAAGAATAGTCTCACTAGAGTCCAAGGTAGTAGCCACCATATAGATTGAGTAATGACTAGAAATCCACCAATGGGGAGAAATCTTCTAAGGGTCCCAAAACAAAGCCAAACCTCCAAAATTACCTTAAGAACCAATACTTTGACAATGACCAGCAAACCAAACGCATGGAGCATACTGATGCATAACCTCAATAGAAACCTTAGTCTCTTGAACACAAAAGACATCCGAAGAATGAATTGCAATCAAATCATGAATAGCTTTTTGACAACAAGTGCTATTCAAACCCCTCACATTCCAAGAGAGAATGATCATGTAGGGGTTTGAGAGAAGTGAGCATCAATAGGTTTAACAAACCTAGATTCCACCAACAAATCTCTAGTAATTTTTATCTTCTCAAGGTCCATCTTCCGCCCTTTTGAGGAGCTATAAGTAGGATCTTTCTTAAGGGGTCTATGTTGCACTCCCAATATATGAGATGAACCCTTATTTTGAGATGAAACTAAAAATTCTTTAGCTAAATCTGCCAAAATAATGTCATCCTCTATGGAATTATTTAAAGTCACCTGAGCCACTTGTTGTCCTTGAATATCCTAAACTGGTTCTTGTTCAAGAATTGGTACAACCTCCATACTGAACCCAACACTATTAGAAGTGACCACATGTGGGACTCCAGTTTCCAAAGTTAAATTCTCCAGCACCTCAAACCTATTAAAGCCTCCATTTGTCTGTCTATCCTTGAATGTCCTCTTCTGACCTCATCCTTTAGCCTTAGTTTTAACTGGTACAAATCCTTCCTTGTCCTTTCCTTGAGGTTCAACCATCATGGGAGCTGTCCCTTTGTGATTTATCTTTAAAATTTTACTTTTATCTAAATTTTCTTGGTCGTTGACAAATTTTTGCTAAAATAATTAGAGTTTGCTGATTTTTTTCTAATTTCAGGGTCTTATAGTTGATGTCTTACTTTTGTTCAATGATCTATAAAGCATCAGAAACAAGCATGCAATAGGTTCTGCAATGCAAGTACCAAATGCTTACAGAAGTTCAAAACAATCAAGAGGTCCTTACTATAACTATTGAATAGGTAAAAATGTTATTCAGATACTCATGGGGCATAAGAATTCATTAACTCCAACATGAATGAATGTTGTTCATGATGTAATTGTTCTTTAAATTAATATGTAAATTGATTCTAGAAGCTTCTCATTCGCTTTAAATTTTCAAAGTAGAGGAGACCAATCAATGCAACCATACAAACATGATTCTATTTATACTTCAATAATTTTACTCTATTTGTTATAGCTCTAGAGTTGATAGCTACTGATTTAGCATTTCCAATCATTTGCAGCTACCATGATATCACCATCATTGTTACAGTGTTGATTCAATTTCAAATGTTTCTATCAATGATCATCTAAAAAGGTGCTATCTTTTCATCAAATATCTCTTATTGATCTTGTAATATTTCCTTATCTATATTTAATGACATGAGATGCATTTATTACTAGTGTTTTAGAATAATTCTACATGAGACTGACATCATAGCTGATTTGATAAATCAGTTTTAATGTTTATTGTGTAGTAATTAATGCCAAGTTGGATAGGAGAAATCTTGTAACTATAGGTTTATACCTGAAGTTTAGATGCTTCCAAGTAAATCATGTCATTTATCATTGATGAGCTTTGAAATTCCTGTAAATAATGTAATTTCTCTTCCTTAGTTAATGATGGATACTGTTCTTTCTTTATTCTGTAAGCTTTGTTCCATTTCATCCATGGGTTCTTTGTGCAAGTAGCTCTAACCTAATCATAATAAACATGAAGGAAAACTAAAAAAATTATAAATCTAGGAACAAGTTCATTGAGTCATACAATCTATAGAAGCTCATTGTGTAATTGTATGCTTAAAAGATTTTGTTCTTCAAAATAAGTTAGTTTTATGAGCTATAATAATGCTATAAATAGTGAAATTTTTTGAGCCTTTGTTAAACTTGGAAGCTCTTCCTTTTTGTATGTCTATTAGGTTTCCTTGACATTAATAGATTCTCTGTCAAGTAAGCCTATCTAAATCATAAGACCACTCAAGGAATCTTTCCAGCTCAGTTTCCTACCATGACCTTCCATAATACAAAACAATAAAAAACATAGTAGGAGTAACTGACCTATTTGAGAAGATGTTAGGTTTCCCTTGTTGTCATGCTAAAATTTCTTACTTTTTTTAGTTCAAATGATTATTAATCCAACACTATTACAAATTTCTAACTTTAAGTAGGTGGCAAGAACTTGAGTTACATCACAACTCTTATTTCCATATCATTTTGGGGTTTAAGGTTCTTATTAGGACATTCATTTCAACAATGACTCCCGAACACACATGAAACACACAACTATGGAGCTTATCCTAACTTCATTTCTCCCTTCTCTTGCTCAAAGGTAAAGTGTCCCTTTGATAAATATAGGTGGAGAAGATGAACTTAAAACAAACACCCTATTTTTATAGAAAATCTGGCAACTTGAAACATTTTCAACTCTAGCTTCTAAAAGTGATAACTCAATGACTAATATGAAGGCATGAGGGTTATCCTCCACATTGTTCAACTCTTCAAGGCATGAGGGTTATCCAACTCTTAAATGATTTCATTTTAGATCACGTGGAAGATCTTCAACAAAAATTACTATTAGGTAAGTTCTAGAACTTTTATCTAGAAAGAGATCTTCTGTTAAGATGGAATGATGGAATGTGGCCATGTGTCAATCATATTTTTTCCTAAATTGATTTGAGGTTAATTAAAAGGTCAATTTTGAAACCCATTAAAATAGAGTCTACAATCTATCAACTGATTTGCTAAAGGCTCAAGTCCTCCTCTCTTATATGACCGCCAAATATGCCTATGAAACATAAGGATCTTAAGGTTATGGAGTATGTGGGAAAATCAATAGAAAAATTCTTATTGCATGATTCAAATCTGTTATAAATCTAACACCAAATCTAAGTCCAAAAACTCAGATGAAAATTTTATAAAGACCCTTATCTCAATCATAGAATACTAAAATTTATGAAACTATCAATTTCCATTCTTAAAAATTCAAACTATAAATTATATGAATGACCTACATCAAAATACTTCTATAAAATATCAATAATACAATAAAGTAATTCATTAATTCAAAAATTCTAAAACTTTTATAAGTGTACGAAGATTGTGATGATTTTAAATGCATTCTTAGAAAGTTCAATTTGTGCTTATCCTAAAATGAGGAGATTCCATGCGATCACATTACTTTGAGGCATTTTGTCAAATAGTTCTCATGCTCGAGACATTTTGTCCAATAGCTCACGTACCTTGTCTATGCTTTCACTATTTTTTGCCTACAAGTTTACCAGAACAACAACAAATACAACATCTGAAAAAGTTCCTCAATCAGCCAAAGTGGAGAAGGAGACAAGATATTTCAATCTAGTTTGCTGAAATGGATCAAAAGGGCTTCATATGAGCCATGTTTGTTAATTTTGGTAGCTTGGATAGCTGTTTGTCCTCACTTGGAAATAGCAGCATTAGTTATGGGTAGTTTGGACAGTTGTTCATCCTAGCCTAGAATTTAGAAAATGGTTGTTTTTGTCAACAAATATTGTTAGGATAAAAACAATTGTTATTTAATATTGACTCTTTTTAGGTGACACCTCATAACCAAGTTTGTTAGTGGTTATTGAGTTGTCTTAATCTCAGCCATTCATTTGTATTAATCTCGCCCGTTGATTTTTCAATGAGAGTAGTATAAAAAGGGGTCACTGGGTCATTTGTTGAAAACAAGTTGGAGAAGCATTTGTAGTGTTAGCAAATGTGTTTGCAGTGATAGAAAACAAGTCTTTCAGTGTTAGCAAGTGGTGCAGTGATAGCATTGGGAATAGCAGTAGAGGAATATTGGCAGGAGGAATTGGGAGATTGTTGGGGTTTTGCCAATGAGAGGCAAGGAATTTTGTATCTCTTAATTTGCTAAAGTTAATATATTTCTCATTTGCAGTACTAGTTTTCCCCTCGGGGTTTTTCCAGGGACAATTGTCCGAAAATATTGTGTTGATTGTGTTGGGTATTTCTTTCCATGTATTTTTATTAGTGAAGTTGCAGTTGTGTTATTTTTCAATATTAGCTATGAATTTATTTTCGGCAGTTAAATAATCTTTATAAGATAGAAGATTAATAATTAGTGACTGCAATAGAATTTTCACATGGTATCAGAGCTAAGTTGAGGGTAGAAAAATTTTACCCTAGGAAGGAAAGAAATCAAGGGTTTATAAAACCTATTTTGACCTCTTTCAAGTTATTTCTTTATTTCTTTGAGATGGTTGTAGCTAGTTTGAGAGATCAGGACAGATTGGATGGCGCCTCAAATTTTGGTGTCCAAAAAGCCAGAATTTCTTTATTGCTAGAAGAGAATGGTATCAAGGAGTATGTTACCACTGTTGTAGCTATACCCTCAGATGCAACATAGCTCACAGTATACAAGAAGGATGATGCCAAGGCGAGGAGGATAATCCTTGATGGTGTCAAGGATCATATTGTTCCACATATTATAGAGTTAGATACTGCAAAGAAGATGTGGGATGCCATTTTGAATCTGTACCAGAATGCTACCACCAATCGGAAGTTGATTCTCAGAGAAAAGTTGAAGAATACTCGGATGATTAAGGGAGAAGATGTCACAAGTTACCTCACTAGGCTTAGGATTGTCAAGGATGAGTTAGCAGCTGTTGGAGATAGCCCCAGTGATGATGAGCTAGTCAAAATAGCCCTAAATGGGTTTACTAAACAATGGGATGTCTTTGTTCAAGTTGTTAGTGGATGAGACACCTTACCGAGTTGGGATCGACTATTGAGTGATTTCACTCAAGAGGAGTTTAGACTTAGTCTTGTCAATGGAGCCAACACCAAGAGTCAGAAGAGTGAGGTGGAACAAGAAAATGTTGCCCTAGTGGGAAAGGGAAAATTGAAGAAGGGGTCTAGCAAAGGATCAAGCTCACAAGGTGAGAAGAAGAAGAAGGACCTATCCAAGCTCAAGTGCTTTAGTTGTCACAAATTTGGCCACTATGTCAATGATTGCCCAGAAAGGAAGAAGAATGAAAATAAGGGCAAGAAGCAAGTGGTAGCTTCAACAAGTGCAGATGAGCTCTCTAGTAGATTGGAAGATTTTTTGGCACTCATAGCTTGTATGGTTAGGTCAACCTCATAGAGTGTTTGGTATATAGATAGTGGGGCATCATTTCATATGATAGGAGTTAAAGAGTACTTCTCCAATTGCAAGGAGGAGAGTACCTGTACCCAGATCTCTATGGGAAACTTGTCCAAACTCAACTCAGTTGGGAAATGGACTGTTCAATTTCAGAGGGAGAATGGAAAGATTATTCCCCTTCGTGATGTGTTGCATGTGCTAGGATTAGGTATGAATTTGATTTATGTATCTATTCTTTAGGATAGAGGGTATAATGTACTTTTTAGAGGGACACATGTGTTGATCAAGAACAAGGATTGGAAATCATCCATATCTATTGGAGTTAGGAGTGGATGCCTTTACAGGCTACAGTTTGACACTCCTAAGACACTTATGAGCAGTAGTAATCCTAGAGATCTTGGAGAGATATGGCATAGGAGGATGGACCATATACATCATGGAGCACTTAAATTGCTTCGTGAGACTGTGACTGGTGTTCTTGAGGTGAGCATCAAGCACGATGATGTATGTAAGGGATGTGTGTTGGGGAAGTTTGTGAAAGCATCTTTTCCAACGAGTGACACCAGATCTGAGGGTGTTCTTGATCTAGTACATTCAGATGTAGGTGGACCAATGTCGACGAAGTCTCTCAGAGGATATGAGTACTATGTTACTTTTATTGATGATTTCTCTACGAAGACCTGGATATATTTCTTGAAGACCAAGGATGAGGTTTTCAGATGCTTCCAAGAGTTCAAGGCTCTTGTGGAGAACTCGACAGGAAGGAAGATAAAGGTTCTTTAGTCAGATAATGGAGGCGAGTACAAAGGGAATGAATTCCAAGAGTTCTATACCAAGGAAGGAATCAAGAGAGAGTGGACTATTCCTTACAATCTACAATAGAATGGAGTTGCTAAGAGGAAGAACCGGTCCATATTAGAGGCAGCAAGGGCTATGTTACATGACCAAGATATGCCCCACTACTTATGGGCAGAGGCATGTAGTACAATAGTGTACATACAAAATAGGTTTCCACATAAGGTACTAGGTAAGATGACACCAGAAGAGGCTTTCATAGGGAAGAAGCCAAATGTCAGTCACTTCAAGATATTTGGAAGTTTGGTGTATTGCCATATTCTAGGTGATACATGTACAAAGTTAGATCAAACTACAGAGAGGGGGTACTTTATTGGGTACAGTGAAACCTCAAAGGCATATCGGATATTTATTCTAGGGACTAAGAGAATTATAGTCAGACATGATGTCAAGTTCATGGAGGACAAGGCATTCAGGAGGTCTAGAGATTTTCTAGTAGAAGATTAGAATGAGCAGCCGACAGAAGCTCCAGGGGTAGCTCAACTGAGTCAAGGGCAGCAAAGCTTGAGTACAGTTACTAGTACTAGCATAGACTCAGGTGGTGAGAGTTTAGAGATTATGGAGCAACTGGTGCAGCAGGATATGCATCTAGAAGATGCAGAGGTTGATATTTCATTCTCTATAGTTGGAAGTAAGAACTATGAGGTTCAAGAAAGGGATACTTAGGAGTTAGTGGGAGCTCCTAGGAGGAGTACAAGAGAAAGGAGACAACTAGCCAAGTTCGATGACTATGTGGCTTTAGTCAGCCAGTTGGTAGACAGTGAGCCTTCCAGTTATCAGGAGGCTGCACAACTTCAGGTGTGGCGAAATGCGATGGTTGAGGAATATACCTCAATAATGCAGAATGATGTGTGGGAGGTAGTGCCTAGACCAACAAATAGGGTAGTGGTTGGATCACACTGGATCTACAAGATCAAGCACAGTGCAGATGGTAGCATCAAGAAATACAAGGCAAGGTTCGTGGCAAAGGGGTTCTCTTAGAAGGAGGGAATAGACTACGAGGAGACATTTGCTCCAGTGGCCAGGTATACTTCTATATGAGCTGTGATCTCATTTGCAGCACAGATGGGATGGAAAATCCATCAAATGGATGTCAAGATAGCATTCCTCAATGGTGAGTTGAAGGAGGTATACATAGAGAAACCAGAAGGCTTTGTAGCACACAGTAAAGAGACCCATGTGTGCAGATTGGAGAGAGCTTTATACAGACTCAAGCAGGCTCCCAGAGTGTGGTATGAGCACATTGATACTTACTTGCAGGAAATGGGCTTTGTGAAGAGTGAGGCAGATGCTAACCTCTACTACTTGGTGGTTGGGGGTGAGGTTCTCATTCTTGTTCTATATGTGGACGATTTGTTTCTAACAGGTTCACTAGGGCTCATAGAGGAGTGCAAGAGGGACCTTGCAGCAGAGTTTGAGATGAAGGATTTGGGACTTATGCACTACTTTCTAGGCATGGAGGTGTGGCAGACAGATGAGAGTTTTTCCTTGGGCAAGGGAAATATTGCATTGAAATCTTGAAGAGATTTGGGATGGAGGATTGCAAAGCCATGTCTACACCCATGATCATGAATGGGAGGAAGGTAGATACATCCAAGGAGAAGGATGTAGATCCTAGCTTATATAAGTGGTTGATTGGTTCACTCATGTATTTGGTCAACACTAGGCCAGATATAGCCTTTGCAGTTAACTCTCTTAGTCAGTTCATGGTGGAGCCAAAGAGAGTGCATTGGACAACGGTGAAGCATGTGCTGCGATATTTGCGTGGTACAATTTTGTACGGGATCAGATATGTTCGAGGTGAAGGTATCAAGTTGATAGGCTATATTGATGCAGATTGGGTAGGTAGTACAAAAGATAAGAGAAGCACTTCAGGGTGTTGTTTCAGTTTGGGATCGGGAGTTGTCTCTTGGTTCAGCAGGAAGCAGAAGTATGTGGCTTTGAGTTCTGCAGAAGTAGAATACATAGCAGCTAGCATGGCGACGTGTGAAGCTATTTGGCTTCAGAAGTTGCTAGTAGGCTTGTTTGGTTAGAGGATTGAGACTACTATGATACATTGTGACAATCAGAGTTGCATCAAGTTGTCTGAGAATCCAGTGTTTCATGATAGGTCAAAACATATAGACATTAGGTATCACTTCATCAGGGATTGTGTACAATGAGGGATTGTTCATCTACAGTATATACTTACAGAGGAGTAGGTAGCAGACATTCTGACAAAGGGATTGGGGAAGGCAAAATTTATCTTCTTCAAAGATCTGTTGGGTGTCGTGTAGAACAACTTCCTCGCTAAGAGGGAGTGTTAATTTTGGTAGTTTGGACAACTTTTTGTCCGCATGCAGAAATAGTAGCATTAGTTATGGGTAGTTTGGACAGCTGTTCGTCCTGGCCTAGAATTTAGAAAATGGTTGTTTTTGTCAACAAATATTGTTAGGATAAAAACCATTGTTATTTAATATTGACTCTTTTTAGGTGACACCTCATAACCAAGTTTGTTAGTGGTTATTGAGTTGTCTTAATCTCAGCCGTTCATTTGTATTAATCTCGGCCGTTGATTTTTCAATGAGAGTAGTATAAAAAGGGGTCATTAGGTCATTTGTTGAAAACAAGTTGGAGAAGCATTTGCAGTGTTAGCAAATGTGTTTGCAGTGATAGCAAACATGTCTTGCAGTGTTAGCAAGAGGCGTAGTGATAGCGTTGGGAATAGCAGTGGAGGAATATCAGCACGAGGAATTGGGAGATTGTCGGGGTTCTACCAATGAGAGGCAAGAAATTTTGATCTCTTAATTTGTTGAAGTTAATATATTTCTCATCTGCAATACTGGTTTTCCCCTCGAGGTTTTTCTAGGGACAATTGTCCGAAAATATTGTGTTGATTGTGTTTCGTATTTCTTTCCATGTATTTTTATTAGTGAAGATGCAGTTGTGTTATTTTTCAATATTAGCTGTGAATTTATTTTCGGCAGTTAAATAATCTTATAAGATAGAAGATTAATAATCAGTGACTGCAATAGAATTTTCAAAATGTTGTGGAATGAAACTTGGAACATATTGCCACAAATTGCTTGGAAACAACTATTTCTCTTGCCATATAATAAATAAATGATAACCTTATTATGCATGTGTTTATGTAATGAATCGCTGTATTGGTTTTATTATATCTTCATACATGGGACGAATCGCTCTTTTGATTCTGTCTTTCAAGTACTCCAAAAGATTTACTTTGGATCATAACGTCCAAATTACCCAGCATAAATGTATAGCTAATAACAAATAAAAAGTGCACGAACCGCGCATTTAGGTAATCGTTTGGTCACAGAACATAGCATTCGTAGCAGTTATTGTTGTAATTCCTCGCATGGCAAAGGGGACTTATGTGTTTCTTATGTTTTTATTTCTCACAGCATCTGGTGATATATGTTCTTCTTAGTTGCTAACATGAATGGTTTTATTTTCTGCTTTTTTTCTTTTGTCCATAAATTTTTTAATAAAAATTCTGAACTAGTTATTCATCTGTGATATAATCAGTGTCGATGCCTCGTGAGTGTAGTATCCTTAGCGGTGGTTTTCATGGGCTATGCATAAGATATATAAGTGAAAATAGGTGCAACGATACATGTATAAATGTAGATTATCAAACCTAGGGAACCTACGGCTGGAACTTAAAGTGCTACTGTTTTCATCCCTGTTAGAATAGAAATATTAAAAGGCAGCCATCCTAAAGAATAATGTATATTTACTTCAGCAGTTTTAAGTGTTCGAGGAATTATAGACTTTCAAACTTGTTATAAAATTGGATAAAACATAATAATGCTGCTATGTATGTTTGATAATTCTAGTTTTTATATTAATAGAATTTTGAGTACTATTGCCATAAGTTAAAATAATAATTATTAGGTCAATCTTATTGCCTTGTGTTAAAACAATAATTACGCTGAAGGCTTTTCAGATATGAAAACGAAGGACCTGGTTCCAAGATCTGACAATTGTGACGTCTTTATTTTTCAGATATCAAAAGTTAGAAATTTTTATGGTTTATATTTGTTGAATTTCAATTATTTATTTTATGTCCTCTTTATCTCTATTTTTTTGTACTTCACCATTAATAGTTATTGGATATCAATTAATTTTTATCCTTATGATCTTTGCTTTTATGGTGGTTCACAGTAAATAGTTATTGCATATCAATTAATATTTGAGCTTGTCATCTCTGCATTTTTGCCTTATGTTTAAAAGTTTTCATAGCCAACAAATAACTAATTTTCCCTTCATGGTAGCTGCCTTATTTCACCGCCATCATAGCCTATATAAGAATTTTTCTACACATATTTTACAAAACCAGACATACACATTTTAAGTTGTATAGCTCTGTACCCATCAAGCTGAGGATTGTGATTTGCAAAGTACACATTTACAAAGATCAATTACGAGCACAATATTTAGGCACGTTAGTTAGGAGCAAATTTTAGATTAACCATGTTGTATATAATCCTTCATTATGGATATGGAATAGGAATGATTATGTTATTTATTTTGCAACTTTCAAATTTCTTCTTTCTTCGAATGTTTTCAACATCTAAAATTGGTGAATGCAATTAAAATAATTGCTCAATCTTATTGTATATACTTACTGTTTGACATCCATTTATGCGTACACAATTAGAAAGGTTAGAAGTTTGAGAAAAATTTACGCTTCTTTTTGAAGATTAGGATTTACATAGTACACATAATACAAGTGAGTTCTTTGTGAAAATGAATTCAATTCATTTATTTTCATATTCTAAGAATGAGAAGTGCAATCAAAATAATAAAACCCATTATATACATGTACTTGTTTAACTAAAAATATGAAGAAAACACCTAACTACCATAGTTTCAATTAGTGGCAGCCCATTATCTTCCATTAATTGTGAAAAAGATAGTGGCGTTGTTAACAATAGGGTCAATTAGTACAATTCTAGATGGAACATCTATTGTAGAACCATGTTAGCAAACAACATCAATACATTATATTAAAAAAAAATCATTCTACAAGTACCAAAGATCAAATTGAACTCTCTAATGGTTTACACACACATTTTCCCCTCCTTTTGAATAGTTTAACATGCTTGTAGTTGAATAAGCTTTAGTTACAAGTCCTATTGTCTGGCTCAAAAAATACTCTTGCAAGCTGCTCCAAAATTTCATGTATGTGGATTATTTTCCTATTTCATATTCTAGTTGTCAAACTCCCAATTATAGGTCCTTACTAAATATCTATTTTTGTTATATGTGCATGACTATTCTAATTGAGGATTTGGTTGTAGTTTCAAATCATGGAGACATTGTTGGGTCTCGAGTTCCTCTAGTACAAGCTACTAGGTATATAGCATCATCTAGCGATGGAGATCATTTAGGTGGTTCTCCATCTGATATAGTCCCCATTAAAATTTTAACCCTGTACCATAAGTATTGGTCCTTTGAAGGTCGAGCATTAGAAAAGACTACAATCCATTCTTTAAAAAATGTGTCTAAGGAAGGAAAAGTATTTGGTTTTAATTTTATAGACAAATAAGGATCTTTAATACATGTAACCTGCTTCAATGAACTTGTTAACAAATTATTTGATGTTATTCAATCAGATAGTCTTTACCTAATATGTTATGATCATGTTAAAGTTTTCAAGACAAAATATAGTAGCTCCACTAATCCTTATAAAATAGTCCTCCATAGTTCTTAAAAAATAACTCCTTCCACATGTGTGCAATCAACCATGCCCAGACATAACTACCATATAAAAAGAATTGAGTCATTATAAACATTTCCAGTTGATTAACTTATATATGCCATTGGATAAGTTATGTCTATCAAACCTTCAAGTACCATTTAGAAAGACATTGGCTCTAAAATAAAAAAATGTAGTACAACAATAAAAGATATGTCTGGCTACTCTATTGATGTTACTCTATGGGGTCATCATTGTGAAGATGAAGGAAAACATATCCTTGATTTATTCACAGAAGGGAAAAGAACTATTATCTTAACTAAATCTAGTTGTTTTCTTTTATGGATTGAAAAATCCCTTCATACTACTTTCTCAGCTACTATTATAATCAATCCAAATTTTATTGAAGCTACTACTCTACATACATGGTGTATAGATATAGGAGAAGACCAATCCTCAATTTCATTGACTAAAGAGCAAAGCCCACTACCCAAGTTTACAAATCCACAAACTATTTCATCTATTTCTAAAAAAGGCTTCCATTCCATTGTTCTTATGTGTGTTACAATACAAATAACAAAACTTGATTTGGATAAATTTTACTTTTGTCGATAAACTTTTTAACAAAAATTCTAAACTAGTTATTCATCTGTGATATAATCATTGCCCATAGTTTGTGGGTGTAGTATTCTCAATGATGGTTTTCATGGGCCATGCATGAGGATATATGAGAGATGCTAGGTGCAATGACATGTGTATAAATTTAGATCATCAAACACATGGAACCTACGACTCAGACCTTAAGTGCCATTTTTTTCATCCCTGTTAGAATAGAAATGTTAAAAGGCGGCCATCCTAAAGAATAATGTATATTTATTTCAGCAGTTTTAAGTGTTGGAGGAAATATAGATTATGAAACTTGTTTTAAAATTGGGTAAAACATAATAATGCTTCTATGTATGTTTGATATTTCCAATTTTGTATATTAATAGAATAGTACTAATGCCTTAAGTTAAAACAATAATTATTAATTTAATCTTATTGGCATGAGTTAAAACAATAATTATTAAGATCCATTTTATTTATTTCTAAACATTGAGAGAGAGCATATGCTATCAAAAGTAATGGGTCTCCAAGAATAGATTATTTATATTTTTAAGATTAAAAGATATATTACAAACTAAGAGAGAAAACTTCATTAAAGCCTATTTTGATGTCTTTTATTTATTCAAATGTTCCTTTATAAAGGAAACATACATACATTTGAGGATAGTTTCATTATCCTCTAAAATTTTAGATCTCCTTCGAGTGTGTCTAATGCCTCCTCTAGTTCTACACATGAGGTAATTTTTCTCTAAAAGTCTACATCTCCTTCGAGTGTGTCTAACTCCTCCTCAAGTGTCATGGAAACAATCTCTCCTCTGTTGCAAGAATCGCCACTAACATGTCTATACATGAGACACATATCTTCAAAATTCCACATCTCCTTCAAGTGTGTCTAACCTATCCTTGTGTACGTGAAAAATAATTAACCAAATCTTTTCCCCCTCGCTACTTGAAGGGACAACCAGGATGCCAATCCCCCTCTTTTCTTGAGGGACAAATTTTTGAAAACCCCACTTTTCAAGGACAAAAATAAGGTGTTTCTCATGCAATGAATCATCCCTAAGTAAGAAGCTAGCTAGTGATGATTGAAAACCTCCTACCTCCATCTTCCTGTAAATTCTTCTCTATTCTCTAAGGAAGAATCTTGACTGAAAGTATTCTTTCTATTATAAAAATAAGGATTTCATCAACTGAACCCATAATATTCACATAGTACATTTATTATGGTGTAAAACCATAATAAAGGTCATTATGCAAGAAATATTGTCTTGGAACTCTACAATCCACAATAGAAATTATTTCATTTATATTTGGTGGACCTGATTTTTCCTCTCTTGCACGTACACACTTCTTATGTTTTTCATAACTTTAAGAGAACATTATAACCAAAGAAAATTATAGAAATTATAAATGGAGCCCTACTAGCTTGGGGTACCATATTCTTAAATCTTTGATATATAAACACTTGATACATCTATTAATTTGACAACATAATACATTTCAATGTGTGTCACACACATCATATTTGCAAAACATTCTCAAATGTCAAAACTCATCTCCTATAATTTATTATAGAAGTCATATGCAATGAACATTCAAGATTTTATTAAGGCCCAAATTTGACTCTTTAAATGACTTACTAGCTAAAAATTTATACAAGTTTAAATCCTTCACTTATTGAGTACAGTATGCACTGCCCTAATCACAATTAGGCATATCAAGAATAGCCCTAACAATCATAAAACATGGGGGGGTGACCCCACAATAGTGGGTTACACTTTTTAGACATGCTAATTTTTGTTGAAATAACACATTTTTAATAAAATATGATGATTTAAGAATTAAAAGGTTTCATTTGAAGGAATTAATTAGAAATGGTTAGCTCAAATCCTCTTAGATAATAAAAAAATTGATATAACATCTATACTCCTCATTCATACCTACAATGGAGTCTCCTTCGCACCTATTAAAATGTTGACAAAAAAATCACTTTGACTTAATTTTTTGGTTGATCAAACGAATCAATTTGACAAGCCTATATATGTAGTAAAGTACTACTGATAAAAATCTTTCTAATGAATATAATTTTAATACATATTGAGTTCATTATCACTTTTAAATATTACTTTAACTAAACATAGGTTGTTTGGTCATTCAACAAACTATCTCTTCAAGACTTCAGGAAAAATAGTAAATTACAATTTTTTTTTATAAAAAATATGCAGGAAGAGAGAATTTGTGTTACCTTTCTATAAAAAAATAAAAATAATAATTTTGTTATAAATAGATCAAGTTAGAGTGATCCAAGTGATCTTATGTCTAAATTACGGTTACTGTCACTTTAGAACTTAATAAACTATGAAATATTGCCCCAAAATGAATGAAACCAATTGCATCCTTTAGATATTAAAGTTATATATATAATATTGAAAGAATTACATTTTTATCATATTTTTTAAAAAATTATGTTGATCCAAGTGACAGTAACTCCTAAAAAACATATTTTCTTCACACAAACCACTTTTCGAAGGAGAAGGAAAAATGAATTTTAATATATATATATATATATATATATAGTTTGAAATCTTTGTATGTTCTAAAATCTTTAAAAAAATGAATTAATGAAGTACATTTATCGTATTATTGAAATTTTATAGGAGTATTTTGATGTAGGTCATTCATATAATTTATAGTTTGAATTTTAAAGATTGGAAATTGAGAGTCTCGTAAATTTTAGTATTCTATAGTCTTCTATAACTGATATAAGGGTCTTTGTAAAATTTCCATTTGATTTTTTGGATTTATTTTTGGTGTTAGACTTTTAATAGATTTGAATCATGCAATAAGTATTTTTCTATTGATTTTCCCACATATTCCATATCCCTAAGATCCCTATGTTTCATAGGTATATTTGGTAGACATATCAGAGAGGTGGACCCAAGCCTTTAGGAAATCAGAAGGATAGATTGTAGAATATATTATAATGGTTTTGAAATTGACAATTTAATTAACCTCAAATTAACTTAGGAAAAAAAATGATTGACACATGGCTAGATTTCATCAATCTATCTAAACAAAAGATCTCTATCTGGATAAAAATTCTAGAACTTACCTAGCAATATTTTTTGTTGAAGATCTTCAACATGATCTAAAATGAAATCGTCTAGGAATTGGATAACCCTCGTGCCTTCAAGAGTTGAACAATATGGAGGATAACCTTCATGCCTTCATATTAGTCATTGAGTTATCACTTTTAGGACCTAGAGTTGAAAATGTTTCAAGCTGTTATATTTTCTATAAAAATAGGGTGTTTGTTTTAAGATCATATTCTCCACTTATGTTTGTCAAAGGTACACTATACCTTTCCGCAAGAGAAGGAAGAAATGGAGTTAGGATAAGCTCTAGAGTTGTGTGTCTAGAAATTATTATTGAAACCAATGTCCTTATAAAAAATTTTAACCCCAAAATGATATGGAAATAAGAGTTGTGATGTAACTGGAGTTTCCATAATCATTGGAACAGTAAAAAGTAAGGACTTTTAGCATGACAACAAGGGAAATCTAACATGCATCTTCTCAAACAGGGCAGTTACTCTTGCTATGTTTTTTATGGTTTTTTTTTTTTTTTTATCATGGAAGATCATCATAGGAAGCTTAGCTTGAAAGATTCCTTGGGTGGTGTTATGATTTAGATAGGCTTACTTAATAGAGAATCTATTAATGTCAAGGAAACCTAATTGATAGACAAAAAGGAAAAGCTTCCAAGTTTAACAAAGGCTAAAAATTTGCACTATTTATAACATTATCATAGCTCATGAACAATAAATTATCTGACTTATTTTGAAGAAGTAAAACTTTTAAACATGCAATTAGAGGATGAGCTTCTATAGATTGTATGAATCAACTAATTTTTTTCCTGGATTTGTAATTTTGTAGTTTTCCTTGATGTGTAGTATGAATAGGTTAGAGCTACTTTCACAAAGAACTCATAGCTAACATGGAACATAGCTTGTGGAATAAAGAAAGAACAATATCCATCATTGACAAAGGAAGAGAAATTACATTATTTACAAGAATTTCACATCTCGTCAATGATATATGACATGATTTACTTGGAAGCGTCTAAACTTCAAGTATAAACCTGTAGTTACAAGATTTCTCCTATCTAACTTGGCATTAATTACTACACAATAACCATTAAAATTGAGTTATCAAATCAACTATGATGTCAGCCTTATAGAATTCTCTTAAAATACTAGTAATAAATGCATCTCATGTCATTAAATAGATAAGGATATATTACAAGATCACTAAGATATATTTGATGAAAATAGAGCACCCTTTTAGATGAGCAATGATAGAAATATTTGAAATTGAAACAACAAAGTAACAATGATGGTGATATCATGGTAACTACAAATGATTAAAAATGCTAAATCAGTAGCTATCAACTCAGGAGCTATAAGAAGTAGAGTGAAATAATTGAAGTATAAATAGAATCATGTTTGTATGGTTGTATTGAATGGTCTCCTCTACTTTGAAAAATTTAAGCAAACAAGAAGCTGCTAGAATCAGTTTACATCATAATTAAAAGGACAACTACATCATGAACAATATTCATTCATGTAGGAGTCAATGAATTCTTTTGCTCCATAAGTATCTAAAAAACATTTTTAGCTATTCAATATTTGCACTAAGGACCTCTTGATTGTTTTGAACACCTGCAATTATTTGTTGCTCACATTGTAGAACATATTGCATGCTTGTTTCTGATGCTCTATAGATCCTTGAAAAAACTAAACAAAACTAAAACATCAACTATAAGACCCCAAAATTAGAAAAAAAAATGCAAACTCTAATTCTTTTATCAAAAAATTGTCAAAGACCAAGAAAAATGACATAAAAGTGCAATTTTAAAGGTAAATCATTATTGATAAAATTAAAATCTTTAAAGTTCATTTTTTCTAAATAGACTATTTTCATTATGTAATAATTAAAATTACACTATTTAAAAAAATAAAATCTAAATTGTCTAAATTGACTCATGTTCTTCATTGCTCCTATACCCATATTTTGGTAGATATTGATGCCTCTAAGGTCCTACCTTCTGAGGTTTCCCCTATGTGAAGCTTGATTTAGTCTTTGGACTATGAAGGAATTTTGTTTAGGTGTAGAAGGTGCTTTAAAATAGGTCATGTTGCGACTAGATGTGATCTTGGTAAATCCAAGCGATGTACCTCTTGATGGAAGGGTACCTCTTCCTATTATTATACAGTTGAAAAATCCTCATCCCACTAGAGTTTTTACTAGGTGGTTTCTTAGGACTCTTCTACTTCTTCCTATCTTGATTGTTCACCAATGACATTGCTAGTTTTTGTTATTGCTTAGGATAGTGGGGCTGAGGCTGTCTCTTTGGATGTTGTTGGATTTATTCATTGGATTCTTGCTAGCCCTTTACTGACTGAAATGTCTACTATTACTTTCGTCAATCCTGCTACTATGGTTACTATTCTCGATAGTGTTAGGGTTTCTTTTAGTTCTTTCACTATTGTTGTTCCTGGGGGCACTTTGTTGGCTAATCTATTGTAGAGTGTTGGGTCTTTAGTTCTTGAGTCCCTAAGTTGGTAGGATGAGGCTTCTAAGGTTGAAGAAGGATGGAACATGGTTAAAGGTAAAAAATCTTATTGATCCACCCTTTCTTTTGACATGAAACTTTGATCCCATAAGTTGGCCCGACTAAAGAAAAGTCATAATGGTTGTATCTTATTTTGGGCTGTTGATCTCCAATATTGAATCACTTGTAGTAGTATCAGGTGTATTTTTTGGGGAATGGCCTTTTAGTTTGTCTAGCCTAGTGTTTTCTCTAAGGAATTTTATAGTTTTTTTTTAATTTTAAATTTGTGCAGGGTTTTGGGGTGCCTTCAAAACTTGTTTTTACTTTAAACAAAACAATGAATATAAATAGGATATCACTGCTTTAAAATTCCAAATAGCATTAAAAATATAAAAATGAATAGAAATAGGATCTCACTATTCCAAACTTGCAATAAGAGGCTCATTGCTATAGTAACATACAAAAAAAACTTATGCAACCAACCCTCATCATCCTAGGTATAAGATACACACAAATCATTACAATCATAAGGAAAGATTCTGTTGATAATGAAACTGGCCTATAGAACATTGTCAACCTTAGAAACACACTATTATATTATTTTCTTCTCTTAGATATTATCATTGAGCTCTACTTTTTTGAATGTAGATTTCACTGGTTTGCACATTATCCACTTTCTTCACACCTTACATTTTTCCAAAGTATAAATTGTACTTATATACGAGATAGGTAATTAGAGATTACAATAAAGTTAACCATGTCAACGATATATTGCAATTTAAGTTACAAGTTGGCTAATGTAACAATTAAATGCAATTAGGTCTGATTCCAAAAGAATTTGGGCCAAAACATAAAAAGGACCCAACAAGATAAGAAAAAAATATTAAATGCATAGGCCACATATAGCACAAACCCATTCAAATGAGGGATAATCATTAAAAGCATATCCTATAATTCCAATAAGAAACACGATCCACTCTAGGAGATAAAGAGATCACAAACATGCTACACATAGCCCAATACCAGATTTACAATTACCAAAACAAATGAGCACCATCTCAAATATGTAAAAACACCCTAGCTAATGAACAATCTAACTTTCCAACTATATCCAGACCTCCATGCACCACTTCAGAAGCACTAGTACATGCCACTAGTCCAATATCTAAAGTCATCACAACACATTTGTGGATCAGGACAACGACTGAACAAAATTGCAACACTAGATGGAATAGTTTTTAGGTTGCTCTAGGAACAATTTTTGGATCACCAAAGAGTTCAACAACCAATACCAAAACCTAAAACCATCAGCATACATATTAGCACATCTTCAACCCTGATTTCCAAAGTAAAAACCTTTTAGAAAGCATAAAAAAAGCACTGTTAACTACAACTGTAAAATTATATTTCTTTATCACTGAACCACATACATCTGGACCATGCAAACTTTCAGATATAAAAGTATAGTATCGAATAACTATTAATCATCATACTCATGTGATCACATGATACATATAATTTGTCTTCTATTATTTTGAAATCATATAGTTTTTCTTCTACTACAACATAGCACTATTTTGAATCCATATGTTTCTTCCACTGCATTGTAGCTCTAAATACGTACTTGTCTTCCATTGTCCTAACTTCCACTATTCTATAGGTTCAGTACACAAACTTAATTTCCTAAGTATAGTAGACTTCTGAGCCACAATGTTTGAGCAACCACAAACATTGAGTCCAAAACATGACGTTTGACATCAATCATAACCGACAACCAAATACATATTTCCAATATATTTAAATAAGAAAGAAATGAAATACAAGCATGAGGAATAATAGAAAGTGAGCGTAGATGAAAGGAGAAGAAGTTATGGAGCTAAATTGTGGGAACATGTGAAGGATGATAGCCATGAAGAGGCACCAAGATTTAAATTTCTTTTCACAATGATTATTTGAATAAAAAGAAGATGCTAAGAAGAACTATATACATCTAGTAAAATAAGAGTGTGGTAAAAGTGAAGTTGGAGGAGAGTTTGTAGAAATTAAAAAGAATGAAGACATGTTTAAATTAAAGGAAGGAATGGGGAACAAGGAGAAAGAAGAGAGGAATTTTATGTGGAGTTTAAGAATAATTAGGGCATAAAGTTTGGATTTATTGATGCACATTGAGAGTTTTGTAATTTTTTTAATTACAAATTGGAACAAATGAAATTGGAAAAGATATGAAAGACTTTGTTTGAATACTGTAACTCCATAGAAAATTTGAGTAGTTGAATGAATAAATAAGGGACAAGCCAAGTGTATGTAAACAATATTATAAAATATGTAAAACTTTGTTAAGAAAACATTCTCTTGGTATGGACTACATTAATTGGTATTAGAGATAATTATCATGTGCTAAGGAGAAATTTAGATCCAACTAATTAGATAAGAGTTTTGAAGTGCCTTGAAAGAAAAGAAGAGTGAGTGTAGATAGAGAAGATTATGTGAAAAAATCCTTGAATAACATCATTGCATAACTTTTGATTTTTCTATCTTCTAGCACATGTTAAGGTTACATAGAATGTCAACCAAAGAGATGAGTGTTGTAATCATCTAAAATTGGTCTAGTAGAACTTGACCCCCACTTTCCATCAAATCATCTCTTTTCTAAGTATCATTATCTAGAGTAACTCTTTAAATACCCTTTGCATAACTCAATAAAAAAACTTATATCAAGCTTATACTATGGTCTTATTTCTAGAGCTTAAGTATTTATTTAATTACTATAACCTTTATTTTAATATATAAAGTTTCCACACTTTTATTAAAAGAACACATTCACATGTGTGCAATAATTAATCTTGATTAATTAGTGATTAAAAAGGATTTTCGCTTTTAAAATTATTATTTTGTCTTATTCTACCTAACATTTCCCTTTTGCCTCTTAATCCTCACCACTCATCTCTACCTAACCTTGAATCTCCTTTTTCTTTTTCATCTCAATCACTAATTCTTTTGCCTCTTAAGCTTGACCCTTCATTCTTGAGGCAATTTCTTTAAAAGGAACCTCTTCCCTTTCTCAAGGATCCCTAATTCTTGCAATCTTGCATATTCTGGGTCCTAATCTTGATTCCTATTTAGATCATCTTAAGCTCTTGCATCTTACATTCTCTTCCATTTTTAGAATAATCTTGTCTTTTGAATTCTTACATTAGCTTCATTCTAACTTAATCTTGCATTGTTAATCTAGTTTCTTTATTGCATTTCTTCATACAATAGCTCCAGTTCTCATTCTAGATTAATAATTTCTTGCATACATTCTTAGCTTAATCTCTCATTTCTTATCTTGCATTCTTGCATTCTTAGCTTCATTCTTAACTTTGAATCTTCTATTTTGGAGTAATCAAGTCAACAATCCTCTATGCCAATTTGATGAGCATCATGAGAAGGATTAAACTCGATTCAACTAGGAAGCTATGAGATGCATCTTGGGATATCATCTCCCATGGATCCTCTCAAGTGTAATGGTTCATAGAAGTGTGTCACACTTTTGATCACACAAGTGTCTCTTCTAGAAACCAGTTTGCTGGATAGAGGAAAGAAAGAGTGAGCTTATTACATGGAATACTTGTGACTATAGAAGGATGAGTCTCTAAGAGGATGATTCAATTGAGTTCTAAAGGGTGGGTGAGATGGATAATGAAGCAACTTGTGATAATCTCATTTAGGGATGAATAATAGGAACACCAAGAAAATAGGGAGCTTTGAGAAGAATTGGGAAAGCATGTAATGTCCACTCTTTAAAAGATGATTTAATAACTAGATGGTAATATTAAAAAAATAAATAATAATATACAATATAAATAATAAATAATAATTCAAATGTAAATAAGTAGATCGATAATAAATCTATTATTATTATAATTCTATATTATATATAATTAATATAATAAAATTTAATTATTATAATAATATTATACATAATTAATATAGTAATATCATATATATATATAAACATGTATCAAATAAGTTATATTTAATAATGTAAATATTATATATTATATATATTTTCATAATATAGTATAAATATTTATCAAATTATTGTACATTATTATATTAACATTGAAGGGAACTCATACTTATGCATCTAGTCAACAATTCGACTCTTTCATTACTACAGACAATAGATAGTTATAAAGGAAAGTATATCACTAGTAGAATTTCAAAAATATATGACTACATGCCTAAAGATGACTAAATTCTACTATTTCTTGTAATTAAAAAGTATAAATTACTAATTTGGCCATATGACCAAATCACAACTAAATAACTGGCCAAACAAACAAAAATGACTAAATAAATGATTATTTCTTTTACTTTCAAATTTGATCATAATATATTGAGCTTAAGCCTCCCTCATGGGACCTATACCTATCAGGCCATTTGGTTTCCCAAGTCACTTGGTGCAGCAAAAATACCTATTGTGTGGAAGGTATTGCGTCCCGGTGCAATCTTAAGGCCTTCACATATTTTATTAAAAAAGAGATCGACATTTACTTTCTTTAACTTTTATTATAGTTACATTTGAGGGATATCTTGACTCCACTTTCATTTCAAAAGGTCAAGAAGTTATTTCTAGAGGTAAATAGATTCAATTTTCGTGGATTGTAGAATTGAAATATCTATAATTTAAGTACAATTTTATATGCTTCTAATGTTCATTTGTCTTTAATATCTCCTACTTATCAATTGAAAAGAGTTATTAGGACTCAAATGTGTTAAGAATTCTCTATTGATTCTTAACTAGAGTGAAGTTTAGAAATTTAAAATAAATGACCATTTAGAAGCATATACAAATTGTGATATTGGTATCAGGATTCCACTATGTAGTTTTTGACTCAAACTCATTGATGCATATTTCACAAGAACTCATCTCTCATGAGAATGAATGGAACATTGCACACTCATTATATCTAGGTGATGCTCACAGAAGTGAAGCACTAGTAATTCCCTATATGAGCGTCACCTAGTTGGAATGAGTGCTAAGTATTCCATTCATTCTCATGAGAGATAGGTTCTTGTGAACCACTACTCATGAAACATGGATTAATGAGTTTGACTAAAAAATTGCACAATTAAATCCTGATAGAAATATCACATTTTGACTTGTTGCGGAAAATATCTCATACTTAGAATATAAATTTTTTAAAATAGAGTGAAATTGAAAAAAAAAATTTAAGCTACATGATGATTTAAAAGTTAAAAAATGTAAATGTACAAATATTAAAAAATATAGTTAAAGAATTAATAAATTAAAACTTGTAGTTAAAAGTATTGGTTCCTAGTTTAGCAAAATTTTAACTACCTTGAAATTGAATAAATGTACCTATGGGTTATCTTACTTCCCACAATCTGTAAGCTTAAAAAAGAACAAGGACCAATTAACAAAGCTCTTAGGCTGTCTACACTTCAAACTTTGCAAAATTTAGGCGGGTCCACCTAGGATTAGATACATTCAATTCACAACTTTTCTTTCCACTAATCCCTAACAAAGAATATAAATTCCCTTAATATCTTCTCCTACTTATGAAATAAAGAGATACTGTGAGAGATAATCACACTACCAAATCACTCACAAGATGAGGAGGGGCTTTGCACTTTAGTTCTACAACTTGAATTTAAAAGTTTTGATTTGATTTTGAAATTGAATTGAGAGAAAAGATAGAATATATGGTTGATTGATTCTTTGTGTTCATTGCCTTATTCATTGGGCATATTTAGAACAAGTCCACACTATAGTAGTTGATCTAATCATTTACCTTACAAATCAAAATCAATTGATACTTAAAATCTCATTCTTATCACAATCGTCTGTAATACTCTATAACTCTGTCAGATTATAATAAGAATTTACTTAAATCCTTGAATTAAAATGAAAGTATATTAGGACATACAATTTAAAACAAATTCCAATTATGATCTTAAGCTCTTTATTCAAAAGACATACGAAATTATAGACCACCACAAAAGGAGACAAGATTTAAATAATTTTTTGCTAAATCTTTGTATTAACTTCCTTGAAACTAATACATGTAGTATTGGACTAACATAAAAAAATCCCACAAATGAATTCAGAACACTATATGCTTTATTAAAAATTCTTGCAAGAAAAACATTATAGACTCTCTACACAGTTCTTGACTAACTACCGAAACTCTTTTCTCAGAAAATACAAACTGACTACTACTTGAAATTAATTGTTTTGTAGTCGTCCTCTTCCTAGTCTTGGAAATCCATATATATATATGAATTGCAAAAAGCTTCAGACTCAATTAAAGAAAATTATCAGCAACCAAGTTTCCCTTCCATCAATTCAGATCTATTACAAAAGTGACAACAAGTAGCTTGAAAACATCAAAATCCAATCTTATTTGTAATGTAGATAAAACCCTAGTAGGTGAACTGCAAAAATAGTTTTTGATTCATTAAATGGCATCTTTCCCTCAGAATCTCAATCTATAGCAGGACTGTCTCACCTACCTCTGCATGGCAGGAGCTTGAATTTATTTTACAATTTTTCCAAACCATAACTCCTTCCAAAAGAGTGTTCCTTATAATATAAGGTTTTGATGGTGAAAAAATCAAATCTAATCGATCGACATACTCATTCATCAATTCTTTATGTACAATTTTGTCTTTTTTTATCTCTGCAAGAATTGATCAAATTTGATCAAAATCCAATCTTCTTGGCTCGTTAGCTCCATTATCCTATCATCAATTTGAACCAAGAAGCACCAGATGTGATCATGTGATTGGTTCGGCCATCCTTATTTCTCTTTAACTTAAATTATGACCACCACAAAGTCACCATGTCATTAGACACTCCTAAAATAATTCATCAAAATTTGAAATTGTAACTTCAATGAGTAAAAATAGGGCATTTCACATCATGAAACAAAATTTAAAATATTCATTGATCTAAACCCCCCCAGCACATCATGTGGTCCAAAAAAGGTTAGCAAACTGATGACCTCCACATGGCACTAAACTAGACCAATCAGAAAGGAACACTTAACTCCACATGGTACCTAGGCCCCACCTTTTTTCTTCTTTTTCAAAATAGAAACATGTCAGTCAAGAATGATGCCTTGAAAGTTATTCTTCTTGCAGGTTTTGATCACAAGAATATACGTACCATCTGATCAAAACCAATCTCTCCATTCTTTACTACCATTTAAAACCATGCTATGTGACGTCACCCTAGATACGCATCACCAAGGTGCGATGCCTTGATCAATATTTAGTGAGAAACTCTTAATGGTAGGATTGCACCAACCCTTAGATTAAACTTTATCAGACTTCCCTTTATCTCCTTCAAAACTAGTCCCACCATCTTAGGGTACACACTTGTCACTTAGGCATGATCTCGCAAAGACTAAAAAGTATACAAATCTAGTTAACGACATCACACCTATTGTTGGATCTAACTTGATGTGACTAATATCTATCTTCACCTTTAGTCCCAGAAAGGTCCCTCCATCAGCTACGTGTCACTCAAGTATGATCCTATGAAGGGTAAATTTCACACATCTTTTGATCATCGGATCACACCCACCATTAGATTAAAATGGATCTAACTTGCTTTTAAAACATGATGGATACTTTAGGCTTTAGGAAAAATTAAATCAAGAGTCTTGCTAGGAAACACAACTTAAAGGATTTGACCCCTTTCAACGATGACTTGAGACACATGCTTTAAAATGACTTAAGTGACTTCTAATAGTAACGAAGAAATAGATCACATGTAGGGTTTTAGACTTATGAAAAATTATTTTGAAACCCTACCAAGATAATAAACCCTATTTCCTGAACCTAGGGTAAGAAATGATAATTTTATTTAAATTTTACACTATGATAGGAAAATTGACCACTAGTGGCTCTGTCTGGGGATGTATGCCCCTTGCAAGCATAGCTAGATCCTAGAAAATCTGGGAGAGTAGACCACAAACTTGACAACAAGACTATAGAAAGAACCACAAAAATAACCAAACCTAAAAATAAGACAAACAAGAAGGGAAACATACAAAGACACTAAAGGAAATATATACAAACATTACAAACCTAGGTAAAGCTCATGGAAAAGAAAGTACCCTTATGAAAAGTACCTTTTTAGAAATTATCCATGAATAGATAATTCTTGAATGTTACCAGAAAGCTCTCTAATAAAATATGAATTTTCTCCCCACCTTTCATGAGTTTTGTAGGGGCTTAACTAGAGAGGATCAAATTTACCATGTTTTCCTTTATCCTCCAAACTAGCATTCTGCAAAAGAACCAAATCATAAACATCAAATTTTGTCTCCATAGTTCTTTTGTCATACAAGTTCTTAACTTGTATCTGTAACTTGGCATTCCTTGATGTAGATTCTATCTTTATTTCATCTAATTCCAAGATATCATTCATCCTTGCTTACATCTCATTTGTCACATCTTCATCATACAATTGAACAAACTTGTGCATTCCATTCAAGTTGTTTCGAGGCAATCTAGCCTAAATCCCATACACTAGATCAAATGGTGTACATCTATTTGATTTCTTCATAGTCACCATGTCATCCCAAACTGCAAGGGGTAGCTTAGCATCCCACTCTCTCTTATTTGTATCAAGGATTCTTCTGACAATCTTCAGTAGATTCTTGTTGTGTGATTTAGCTTGTCCATTGCCCTATGGATGGCAAGGGGATGAAGTAGACCTGTTTATACCATGTTTTTCAAAAAATTCAATATATTCATCAGACCTGAAACACAGTGCATTATCTTTCACAATTCTCTTTGGACATCAAAATCTGATAGTAATATTATCCAAAATAAAATCTATCACAAACCTGTACTAGTAGGTTTCCTAGTAGGGATTTCTTCTACCCACTTGGTAAAATAGTCATTGGCCACAAAAATCCAAGAATGACCACCATTAGACTTATTTGTAATTTTTCCTATAAAATCAATGCCCCATTTTAGGAAAGGAGCTTGAACTTCAACAGGTTTCAAAGGTAAGTTACCTAAAAAATTTAACTTACCAAATGTTTCCTGGCAAGCATCACATTTCTTCACAAGCTCAACAACATCCTTAAATAATGAAGGCCACCAAAAACCTACTCTTATGACCTTGTGTGTTGTTGTTTTAGCTACATAATGGCCTCCACAAATCTCACTATGAATATCATTGAAAATTTTGTTCACTTCATCCTTGTCAACACACTTCAACAATATAACATCATCAGTTATCCACCATAGCTTATTTAGTATTATTCTATACTTGATGGCATAAAGTTTCAAGGTTCTTTAAGCATTTTCATTCAAACTAGGAGGACACTTCATTTTTTTGCAAATACAAAATGATGTCAACATACCAATCACAAAGATTCATATCACAAGTGTATGATCTTTATTCTTCCTCAAATAGATTTATCTGGTTGGCATCTAGATTTTCTTGGGTCATCAGCTTTGTGAGACCTTGGCCTCTGACCAACTTAGTAATATGAACATCAACGTTAAACAGTTGGATTATGTTAATCCATCTACATCTCCTATTTGAGACCTCTTGCTATGTGAAAATATTTAGAACAGGTAGAGAAACTGAGGAAGGTGGTGAATACTGAATTGGGAAATATTGAGTAAAGTATAGAAGATTTAGTATGGGATGAGGTTGTCTTCCAAGTAGAGGAAGAGAGATTGGAGGAAGGTGAAAATGAACCACTAAAGATATTGGGAGAAGAGGATCTCAAAATGAATGAAATGGAAAGGATAGAGTTGGAATATTTGAATTATTTTTTAGGCTTGGATCTAATATAGGAAGGAGATGACTTCACCAAGAATAGTTAGGAAGTGCCTAGGAGAATGGTTAATAATCTAAATGATGAAGAAGTGGAGAAGGGAGTAAAAACACCAAATAAGGTGGTAGCAAAGGATATGTTTGAGTAATAAGTTGTTTTCTTATTAATTGAATCATATTGATTTATTATTAAGTCAGTGATTATCTCTTTCTTACTTAAGCTAAAATTTAGGCATATAATAATTATTTCTTTTATTAATTATTTTTATGCAACCTCAGACTCTCTTCCCTTTTAGGGTTTTAGATCACCTTTATAAGGATTGATCTCCTCTTTTTTTAGTAATAGAGAATACATTTTAACATTCATTATTTGATTGCAACTTTTTTTTTGCACATCAAGGATGTCTCATCTCTCGTGGATTAATGTGTTTAGGCCTCCATAGCTTTTTCTTCTCTCTTCTTGTGTGACAAGTCTTTGTGGGGTATGTGCAGGATCATGGTATGCCAAAAAATGGCGATGTGAAAAAGAAGTCCTGATTGATAGAATCTATGAAAAAACAACTATAACTTTCAAACAATATAACATTTTTTATATCTAAAATATATATCATATTCTATGCTTCACGTAATACAATAATAATAATAAATAATTCTTTCAATTTGATGAAGTTTAGCCTAACTTAAGATGGCCAGACATGAGAGTTTTAATATTTAGGAAAATTTATAGGAGAAAAATCATAATTAATTATTTATTTGGAAAAAAATACAAAATAATATACATCACACCCAAACATGAGTCTACTACTTTTATCTAGAATCTTATAAAAAAAATTATGATTTGATTTTGTTTAATGTGGTCATACATACACCTACTTGTTATCTTTCTAGTCCTGATTGATTGACTTATTGAAAAATGGCTATACCTTTCAAACTGTATAACATTTTTGAAATCCAAAACATGTGTCACATTCTATGCTTTTCCTACTACAATAAAAATTAAAAAAAATTCTATTTGATAAAGTTTAGACTTAGTCATGGTTAGACATGAGAGTTTTTGTATTCTGGAAAAGTTGTAGAAGAAAAATTATAATTAATTATTTACTTGGAAAAAAATTACAAAATAATGCGTGTCACATTCATACATGAGTCTTCTACTTATATCTAGAATCTTTTAAAAAAAATTATCATTTGATTGTGTTTAAGGTGGTCAGACATACACCTACTCTTTATTTTTTTCCTGAAATTTATGTACTACTACATTGAAATTTGAAATTTTCAACATATAGAACAATTGTTTTTCAAAAAGGGCCTAGTATCCTATAAACTAAATTTAATTTTCTATAGATTATATTATATTTCTGATATAATATTTATAACTTGTTCAAATTTTTATATCAACTTGTCTAAACCTGATTTTCTAAATTTTCATTGCCACTTAAGGGCCCAGTTTGGCATACCATGATCTTGTAAATACCCTGTGTGTCGGTTATTCTTGGGAGTTATGGGTTGATTGTTTCATCAACTTTGATATGGTATTAGAGCTTCAAATCTTCATGCTCCTCTCCTTTTCTTGAGAGATTTGGCCATGTTCGTCAGATTTGCAATTTTTGAAGGATTTTCTATCAGATCTAGGGGACCTCTTTTCTAGTCACTTTGGGCTCAAAAAAATGTCATCATTTCATTTAGAGCATCCAAGAACCCTTTTTTCTTTATAAAAGTTTTTCAATTTGGACAAAGTTACAATTTTAGAAAAAACATTTCGGTGAGATTTACCATATGAACACTCTTTTCATTCCTAATTTTCTAGGCAATATTCTATCTTTGATTGATGAGCTCTGCAAAATTTGGTGTTTTATGCCATCTATATCTTTGAGTTCAAGTGTTTTCCTTTGTTTGCCTCCTGATTCGATCAATGTCTTTTGATGGTACTCATGTAGATTACAGTCTTCTATATCTTTGAGTTAATTTGTTTTCCTTTGTTTGCCTCCTGATTTGACCAGTGTCTTTTGAAGGCACTTGTGCAAATTTCAGTCTTCTTTAATTGATCATGGTCTATTTCAATGGAGGATCTTCAGGTTAGCAGTTACTTTCTGACAACATTTGTAGCTTCTTGCTTCATTTATGTTCTACATGTTTATCATTGTACCTATTTTCAGGAACATTCCCTAGTTTTGGAGGCTACTTTAGTCCTTCAAAGTAGTCTTCTTCTCTTCATGGAGTAGAGTTTTTCCCATTTGGTTTTCTCTATTTTCTCCTCTTTATAGAGATTTTCTATTATAATTGGGTACCTGATCAGGCCTTTTATTTCCAAGACCCATTTTCTTTCAGTAGTTCTTTCCAAGTTTCTAGCTTCTCCCAAAATTTATCTTAAAGGGGGTGTTAGAGAAATAAGTTATTTTCTTTTTAATTAAATAATATTGATTTAATTATTAAGTTACTTAATATCTCTTTCTTAATTAAAATGAACTTTAGACATATAATAATTAATTTTTAAAAAATTATTATGGAACCTAGGATAGTCCACCCTTTTAGGGTTTCAAGTCTCGTTTATAAGGATTGATCTCATCTTGTTTTCAATAAAAAAGAACACATTGTAACATTCACTATTTGATTGTAACTCTAGTCTTTGCACATCAAGAATGTCTCATCTCTCGTGGATCAATATGTTCAAGCCTCCATAATTATTTTCTTCTATCTTCTTGTGTGATACGTGTTTGTGTATAGGTTATTCTTGGGAGCTATGGGTTGATTATTTTATAAAATCCAATAGGATAGAGGGGAGGAGGAAATGCATCTTGGTATTTCCTTTAAGTAAATGTGGAAAATTCAAGCCGACTGCACAAAGGAATTAAAAAAGAGAGGTAGGAAGTCTTTGAATGAGTTAAGACAAAAAGATGTAGAGGTAGTAGGGAAAGTAAAAATTACATCATTAGATGCAGGGAAGGGGAGGGACCTTCCCACTAAGAGATTAAATTGATAATGTGGAATGTTACAGGCATTCACACCCCTAACAAAAAGTGCATATTAAAGCACTCTATCGGGAATTTTGAGGAAGATATTTTGTTACTACAAGAGACTAAGTTAGGTGAGGAGGATATTTTAGGACTCAAAAGGAAACTAAGATTATGGGAAGTAGTAGGAGAAGAATCGAATGAAGCTTAGATAGGTCTAGGGACATTGTGGAATCCAAGTAAGGCGTCATTTGTAAAATTGGGAGGATGTAGATTTTTTATGTAGGGGAAGGTTAAAAGTGTTACCACCGATCTTAGTTTTTAGTTCATAAATATTTATGGCCCTTCCTTCATCCAAGAGAAAAGAGAAGTGTGGAGAGAAATTGAGAACTTATTTACAACTTCTCCCCATCAGACCTATGTAATAGGGGGATATTTGAACTCTATTCTTAACATATATGAGAAATCTAGAGGTCTAGGAAGGACAATGTAAACTATGGAAGAATTCAAAGGATGGGTTAGTAGGAATGAACTAATGAATATAAAGACCAACAATGGAACATTTATATGGACTAGTTGTAGATTTTGATTCAATAACATAATAGAGAAACTAGATATTTTATTCTTCAAAGGGAATTTGATCAACTTTAATTATGACCTAGAATCTTCTATAGTGTCGACTTAAGGATCAAATCACTTCCTTATAGCTCTCGTCATTAAGGAAGTTAGCAGACCTTCTAGGAACCTATTTAAATTTAAAAATATAAGGTTTAGAGACGAGGAATTGATAGGACTATTAGAAAATTGGTAGAAAGAGGAAACTTTCAAAGGTTCAAGAGCCTTTGTTTTTGGAAATAGAACTTTAATAATAAAGTATTGTTGGTTTTCAATGGTTATAAAATTATCTTCAACTATATGTATGTTTCCTTTATAAAGGCACATTTCGAATCAATGAAAGACATCAAAACATTCTTTAATAAAGTTTTTATCTTAGTTTGTCATTTGGTATCTAAATGTCTATCTGGACATGGCATTTAGGATGTTTGGAAAGTGAAGTGGTATTCAAGAGAATATTTGCATAAAGACGCAGTGATCTCTTTCTTGTTGTATAATCTGCAAATTTTTTTATTCATTCTTCATGTCATGAGGAGACAACTTTAAAGGCATTATCTCCTCCAAGAATTTTCAATCCTACAAATCCATGACTACAAATGGAAAATAAGATTATACAAGAGGCATCACAAGATGCGATAGTGTGGGTAGGAAAACTACTAGAGTGAAGATCTTATGTTGTAAGGCTTTTGAGCCTATCTTGCAATTGAGATACAAATGCTTCAGTGCTATTGAGAAGGTATATATGCCAATGTCTGCTATATTCGTTGCATGAAGAGGTAAAGTTTTTATAATAGTAAAAATTTATTATAATAAACCTTAATGATTGTTGGCACATCTTTTGATATGTTGGTTTTTGCCTAAAATTTTCCTCCCAAAGAATGTATTGGTACCCCGGGTGGTCCCACAATTGTGTTTCCCACTTTTTGGCAAACTTTGACATAGATATCAACATTATGAGAAAAAATTATTAGAAATTTAGAAATGATGTAAACTAAAGTCTTTTAGAATTTTATTTCTAATTTATATATATATATATATATATATATATATGACCTACATCAAAATACTCCTATAAAATTTCAATAATACAATAAATGTACTTCATTAATTCAATTTTTTTAAAGATTTTAGAACTATACGAAGATTGTGATGATTTTAAATATTCTTAGAAAGTTCAATTTGTGCTTATCCTAAATGGGGACATTCCATGCGATTAAGTAGTTCTCGTGCTCGAGACATTTTGTCTATGCTTTCACTGTTTTTTGCCAAAAAGTTTACCAGAAAAAGTTCTTGAATTGACCGAGTGGAGAACGAGACAAGATATTTCAATCCAGTTGGCTGAAATGGATCAAAAGGGCTTCATATGAGCCATGTTAGTGGAATGAAACTTGGATTGCCACAAATTGCTTGAAAACAACTATTTCTCTTGCCATATAATAAATAAATTATAACCTTATTATACATGTGTTTATGTAATGAATCGCTGTATTGGTTTTATTATATCTGCATACATGGGACGAATCGCTCTTTTGATTCTGTCTTTCAAGTACTCCAAAAGATTTACTTTGGATCGTACGTCCAAATTACGCATAACAAATAAAAGTGCACGAACCGCGCATTTAGGTATAAGTAGGAATCATTTGCTCACAGAACACACAGCATTCGTAGCAGTTATTGTTGTAATTCCTCGAATGGCAAAGGGCACTTATGCGTTTCTTATGTTTTTTTGGCTCACAGCATCTGGTGATATATGTTCTTCTTAGTTGCTGACATGAATCATTTTATTTTCTGGTTTTTTCTTTTGTTGATAAACTTTTTAACAAAAATTCTAAACTAGTTATTCATCTGTGATATAATCAGTGTCCATGGCTGGTGAGTGTAGTAACCTCAGCGGTGGTTTTTATGGGCCATGCATCCAATATATAAGCGCAGCTAGGTGCAACGACGCGTGTATATATGTAGATCATCAAATGTATGGAACCTGCCAGTGGGACTTTAAGTGCCATTGTTTTCATCCCTGTTAGAATAGAAATGTTAAAAGGCAGCCATCGTAAAGAATAATGTATTTTTATTTCAGCAGTTTTAAGTGTTGGAGGAAATATCGACAATGAAACTTGTTTAAAGAATAATGTATTTTTATTTTAGCATTTTTAAGTGTTGGAGGACGTATAGACTATCAGATCTATTAGATTTCCACAATCTATAATATTAAGTGCTAGTTTCTGGATTCAATTGTGTATTCTTTTTTTCCATCAATGTTTCGGATCATACTACATGATCCATCATCAAGATGCTAGAGAGAAAAGAGACATCCTGATGATGAATCATGTAGTATGATCTGAA
This sequence comes from Chamaecyparis obtusa, assembly GCA_027943335.1. Classification (NCBI taxonomy): domain Eukaryota; kingdom Viridiplantae; phylum Streptophyta; class Pinopsida; order Cupressales; family Cupressaceae; genus Chamaecyparis; species Chamaecyparis obtusa. The sequence goes on from BSBK01001281.1 coordinate 453,479, forward strand.
ACGTTGATGGAAAAAAGGAATACACAATTGAATCCAGAAACTAGCACTGGACATATAGACTATGAAACTTGTTTTAAAATTGGGTAAAACATAATAATGCTGCTATGTATGTTTGATAATTCCAGTTTTTATATTAATAGAATAGTACAAATGTTATAAGTTAAAACAATAACTATTAATTCTATTTCAGCAGTTTTAAAGAATAATGTATTTTTATTTCAGCAGTTTTAAGTGTTGGAGGAAATATCGACAATGAAACTTGTTTAAAGAATAATGTATTTTTATTTTAGCAGTTTTAAGTGTTGGAGGACATATAGACTATGAAACTTATTTTAAAATTGGGTAAAACATTATTGCTGCTATGTATGTTTGATAATTCCAGTTTTTATATTAATAGAACAGTACAAATGTCATAAGTTAAAACAATAACTATTAATTCTATCTTATTGTCATGAGTTAAAGCAATAATTATTAAGATTCATATTTACACTCGTTCATTTTGCCTATCTTACACGTCAAGTTTGTACTTTTTTTTTTTGATGAATAGAGGTCTTTTCTATTAATAATACAAAAGTACAATATTCACAAAAAAGGGGCCAGGGGAAAAGAATTTCACCCCGCAAGTCACTCGACACTTAGGCTGAAATCATACAACTATTCATAAAAAAAATATAAAATGAGAAACCCTCAAGTTGCGAGAGCAGTAGTAGAAGAGGGAGGAGGATCTCTGTCATCAGGATTGCCCCAAACATTGGGCCCAAGAGTTTGATAAGGAAAAGCCCAGCTGTCTTTTGGATCTTCTTTTTCCAATTCTCCTTCCTCTCGCCTGGGCGAGATGGCAAGCACCAGGTGAGGGCACTTGTCTTGATTAACAGGAACAGAGGCCAAGGGCCAAGAAAAGGCAGCAGTAGTAGAAGGAAGCATAAGCGGCTAGCCAAAGCCCGCATTGCTCTGAGGGGGAGGGGAGGCAGAGCGATAGTGCCATTGACGTGGAGTCCTGGACTGTCTGTTAGAGGAACTCCGGCTACGGCATCGACCCCTGGGCGGCATACAGTTAGTCGAGAGAGAATTTGGAGGCACTCTAGCCATAGTATAGGGGGCATTGCCCCAGTGTTGAAGTAACTCCTGCAAATGAGCAACTTTGAGGGCCACTTTATCGGCTTGCACTTGAATCTGCATCATGACATTATTACAAATGCATGCCTTAGCATAAATAGAGACATAAATATCCAGAAAACTATGAGATAAAAGCACAACATTTCGATCTTTCCATATGGTAAACAAAATCTCTAGCCTGAAAGTATGCCATATCTGGATGTACTGGGAAGGCATTCTGGGAGAGTCACCAAGAAGCACCATGTGCCAAGAAAAAGGTTTAGGTCTAAAAGGAGCAAAGAAGTTGTGAATCCAGACCCAATAATTTTGGGCACAGCGACAGAACCAAAAAATGTGCATGAGTGTCTCAGAGTGACCATAGAAAGGGCATTTGGGATCAGGAACCCCCAAATGTCAGAACCTAGCTCCCAAAAGTAAGCATTGGTATAATAAACACTAGGCGAAATGAGCTATCTTGGGCTCAGTAATTGAATCCCAAATGGTACGGAATCTCCAACCCCAACTCTTCTAAGAAGAATAAAGAAAGCAACACTGGTTGAGAGAATCAATCATGGGAAAATGAGGCATAAGCTAGGAGTAGCTAAGTTTAGGCTTGTAACTAGTGAAGGGCGGAGCAGGATACCACTTCTAGTCTTTCCACCATGGTCTAACAGATTGAATACCTAATTTATGCAGGAGATGAGGTGGAATAACTGAAACCAGCAAGTCAAAAGTCTAATGATCTGGGTGGATGAGCCAGAATTGAACCCGAAGATCATCCCAAGATCAGAGATTCATGGTGGCTTTGGAAAATAAATCTTTTGAGGTTTGAATGCCTCATCTATGGAACTGAAGAGTGCAAGCCCCTTGAACTTTAGCAATTGGGATCCCCTATTGAGAAAAAGGAAGGGACCACCAAACGTTCTATTGGTTGAAGGAAAGACCATCACGAAAACCATTCCCAGCCCACTGGAGCCAGGGCTTAATAGACTCCTAGGATTTCTAAATGCTTTCGACTACAAAATTACCCTGGATTTGCATAGGCTCCTTCATGACCAAAAGGGTTTGGAGACCAATCCCCTTCGAGGTGGGCTTGTGAAGAGGAAAGCTAGAAGAGATGCAGTGCCAAATTAAAATTTTCCAAGCTTCATTTCTTGTGAGACATCGCACAACCCACTTGGCATAAAGAGCATGCCCTTGCTTTTGGGTATTAATTAAATCAAGCCAACTGGAAGACTTAGGGAGGTAGAAAAAAACCCAGGCAACTTTGTGAAAACCCTGGTGATCAATGCCAGAAGTCCAAAGGAAATCTTGTTGGAGTTTCTCAAGCTTCTTGTAGGAGGCCTTGGAAGGAGCCCAGTAAGAGGAGTAATAAACATGCGTGGTTGCTAGGACCTTGGAGCAGATTTGGAATTTCCCTGCAAGAGAGAGCGGCTTCATAATCTAATAAGTAAGATTTTTTTCAATTTTAGCAAGGATTGCATTCCAAAGATCAGTAGGGTGCCCTTGAAAAGAAAAGGGAATGCCTAGAAATCTAAAAATTTCCCCATGCTGGATCCTGGTCCAACCAAAGTGAGAAAACTAGGGAGGCTCGGGAAGAGTCAACTGTCTATAGCAAAGGGTTTTGTGTCATTGAATGGTTGAACTAAAGGCCAGAAAAAACATGTCTAAACACTGCAAGGCTACCTTGATGTTCTCTTCATCTTCTTCCAGAGTAAGGAAGGAATCATTAGCAAAATGGCCATTGACCAACTACTAAGACGATTCTGGCAAGTAGATTCCCCGAACATTACCCATAGAAATGGAGTGAGTAAGCAATTTACACTATTCATCATTATTTATTTGTGACTAAAGTTTGTTAGGGGTTTGGTTTTAGTAATTTGAGACAAGAAAGTGCACTATTTCTAAGATATGATTACAAAAGTTAGAAAAAAAGGATTAAACAACTCTGAAAACAATAAGAAGAATCACACTGGGAATATGCTGAAGCTCATAATAATCTTCAACATATAAACACAGAAGAATATTTTAAACTAAGAATGCTTAAAATATCTTCTTGAGAAAGGTTACAGTAACTTTAAATACCCAAGTGGCTATAAAAGTCTCTAAAGTTTTTATCCCAAAGTTTTCACATACAATTAAAAAAATTGGAAGTGACTCGCCCAACACACGAATTTCCTATTCTAGAATAGATTGGCATCCATGTGAACTTAATTTGAATTCATCTCAAAAATTTAGATTGTGTATGTACATTTATAATCTAAAAACACCAACTACTTAATGTGAGAGAAGCCTTACTTCTAAAAAGACTACATGAACTATATCCACTATAAAGTATAGAAGATAAAATTTACTATACTATGAATTCCTAGGTTTTGTTTAGGTAACAAATTTTTGATCATCGAGTAATTTTCCCTAAAATTGTGAGTTGAGAAGCTTAACTCATTCAAATGGACAATTATTCTTGGGAAGGGACATTAATTTTACGGTACTGACCAAAAGTTAATATTTCAGATCCAGTGACAAATAAAACCATAAAATCACCAGTAACTTGTATTCTGAATTTTTAAAAAATGACTTTACTTACCAATAAATGGAAACAATGAAAATAAGAAATGTTACAATCTCTTCAAAACCTCCGTGAAATAATCGAAGGCCATAAGTTGTAATAAATATTGTAGAGTAAGTGATGTCTATAATTGCAGCCACATGAAAGATCATTAGAGATCCTAATATGCGAAGGCTTGAATAATATTTGAAGCAAGATCATTAGAGATCCTTATAATTTGTCTCTGAGTATCTTTGTGCTTCCCTTCCATGTGATTATATTTTTTTCAGAGCCACTATGAGTCTTCATTCTTGGGTTGACCTTTGGGTGTAGTTCCGATTCATCTACCCAGATCATCAGACTTATGACTTGCTAGTTTCAACTATTCTACCTCACCTCCTGCACAAGTTGGGAATTCAGTTGGTTAAACCTTGGTGGAAAGACTGGAAATGGTATCTTGCTATGCCTTTCACTAGTTACAAGCTCAAGCTTGGTTACTCTTGGCTTGTGCCTCATTTTCCCATGATTGATTCTCTCAATCAACAATGGCATATTTCCTCTTTCCAGAAGAGTTGGAGCTCGCGATTTCACACTATTTGGGATTCTGTCACTGAGCCTAAAATTGCTCATTTTGCCTAGTGTTTTCTTTACCAGGGCTTGCCTTTGGGAGCCTGGCTCTTACATTTGGGTGTGCCTGACCCTAAATGCCCTTTTTGTGGTCACTCTGAGACTCTCATGCACATCTTTTGGTATTGTCATTGTGCCCAGAATTATTGGATCTGGATTCATGAACTTTTTGCTCCCTTTAGGCCTGAACCTTTTTCTTGGCACATGGCACTTCTCGGTGACCCTCCCAGAATGCCCTTCTAGTGTACCTAGATATGGCATGCTTTCAGGATGGAGATCTCATTTACTTTATGGAAATAATGAAATGTTGTTCTTTTTTCTCATAGTTCTTTGGATATTCATATCTCTCTTTATGCTAGGGCATGTCTTTGTAACAATGCATGATGTAGATTCAGGTGCAAGCTGACAAGGTGGCCATGGAGGTCACCCATTTATAGGAGCTGTTGTAGCACTAGGGCAATGCCCCTGGGGCCACTGTTGCAGTTAGAGTTCCACTGCCAGGCACTCTAGGACACTACACCCTTGGTGTCAGTGCTCTGCCTCTCCTCCTCCTCAGAGGGATGTAGGTGGTGACTGGCCTCCTCTCATTATTTCTACTACTTCTATCTCTGCTCGGCCCTTGGCTAGTGTTCTTATGTGGCCTCTTGCTAATTCTAACAAAGTCCCTCGCCTGCCGCTTACTATTTCACCCCGACAGGAGGAAGAAGAGGGGGAGAAAGAAGAAACTGAAGATGGCTGGTCAGTTCTCAACCTGACCCCAAGGCCCAATATTTTGGACAATCCTAATGATAGAGATCCTCCTCCCTCTTCTGCTATTGCCATTGCAGCTTGAGGGTTTCTCTTTTTATATGTTTTTTTGGTGAATAGTTTTATGGTTCTAGCTTAGTTGTCATCTAACTCTCACAGGATGACTTTTTCCCCCGATCCCTTTTTTGTCAATACTGTACTTTAATATTTTATTAATAGAAAGGTCTCTATTCATCAAAGAAAAAGGCTCTATATTTTTGGACAAAACTTTTACTTACTAATGACGAAGGACGCCAATGCTTCAGACTCACTATTATCTTCTTCATCAGAGACCAAATCAATGTTTAGTCTTTTAGAAGGATGAGTGCTGACATTTTTGAAACGTCCAAATCTTCCAAACATATGAACCTCCTTGAGTATGACTTCTTGATGTATCTAAACAATACAAAATCTCCTGATTGTAGGTTGTGATAATTGACAACTCTGCAATCTTTTCAAGCCCAACAACAAACTGATCAGTTTACCTTTATAGCTAAACAAAGCAATGAAAACTTGTACAATAGAAACTACTACATGCAATAGAAAACTAGCACCATAGAATCATCAACCCTCCGTAAAATGAAAAACAAAATAGAAAAACACATCACACATATGCTAAACAAAAATGCCATTAAATGTATTTTTTAAGCTTGAGAGTTACATGCATAATTGTTCACATGGAGGGCATACATCAGTTCACTAGTATATGTGGCAATTCGACACCTAAATCATTGTAAACATGCCAAATTGCTATAGATAGATACAATTATCTACAATCATTTTATAAGTTTTCAAATTTTTTAACTTTATAGTTCTTATATTACCTAATTATTTAAAATATATATTATTAGTACTATTGATTCCTGCATTAATTTTAGGGCTTAAACATCTTTCAATATTGTTTATTTTTTATTTTGCATTATTTTGTTTTAATTTTACATTTATTGTGCTTGCATAATTTTTGTTTTTAATTTTAAAGTTCTTGAGAATTGTAATTATAATTATTAAATATAAAAAATATAAATAAATTATAATTATTAAATATACAACTATAAATAATTTTTTAATTTTTAATTTATTTTTAAACATATGTTAAATTATGAAAGTATTTTATTTAAATTTATAGCTATATGCTAGATTTTAAAATCATTTCAAGGTACGTGTCTATAATTTACTATATATATATGTGAGTTTAGCAGAATTGCATTGGTAATTTAATAGCTTAGTTTTGCACTTTTAGAAAGTAGGAAATTTGGATAGAATGTTACCTAGTCTTTATCATTTCATCTTCTGCAAACCCTTCCCTTCTTTAATTACCAATGCTCTCTCTTGTTCATATGCGGGGTTAATTAACACTAATACTAGATGAACACTTATGAATGTCACTGCACCTAGTTAGATCCTCATCTTCACTTGAATGTATAACTCTTGGCTTCTTCCCTATTCTGCACATAACCTCCAATAATAGAGTTTCGGGATACCATATCTCTTTCATAAGGACACATTTTGTCAAACACTTTGTGCACATCTCCCATGCACCTGCAATTGGAATACATGGTAATAAGGGCATTCATTGTAAACAAATATGATTCCAATCCACATGATATTCCATGAACATGAACATCCCTAACTATCTATAGTGCAAACATTGCAGCCCATGCTTTCAGAACACATGGGAATATTTTGCATTTCATTCAATTCAAATTAAATCTTAATTCTTAAGGTAAACTTGTACCACTTTAGATACTTCACCCACTTCTCCCTATCAAGAATGGTGTAATCCACTTAATGTGGCTTAGATTTCAATCTAATATCAATACTCCATTAAAAAAATATAGTTTTGGGCTAGAATGTCATTCAGAAGCAGATTCATTTCTAGAGGAAATGGTTGTGGGCTGTAATCTATACTATTGGTATAGAAATCCCACCATTTGTGTGGAAGGCCATTCAATACATCTGTTTCAACACATGGGGTGGAATGCTACTATTTTTCATTCAATTAATCACCAGTGACATGTTTCTCACCTCATTCAATACTTGTTTGGTACTTTTATTGTTGTCTAATTCGGTCCCCTTCATTACAACTATTGTGTTGCCTTCTAGGTTTCTTTTGCATCCTTTACTAAAACCACCTATGCCCATGACTTGTTTGACCTAATGCCCAAAAGAAGTTTCCTCTTGTGGACTACAATTATTGAAGGATTTACATGAAATGGATTTGATGAAAAAGCTTTAGAAACATTCAAGCAAGTGCAATTGGCAAGTGTAAACCCAAAATCCATAACCTTTGCAAGCATCCTGCTTGCCTATGCCAAAATGGGAGATTTCGAATAGGAAATGGACATCCATCAAAGTAGAATGGATAGAGGAGTTTTGTCAGATGTTGGTGCAACTATTTTGGTAGGCATGTATACAAAATGTGGAAGCATGGAGAAGGCACACAAAGTGTTTGACAAAATTCCTCAAATAGATATCATCTCATGGAATGCAATGATTGTAGGGTATGAACAAAATGGGTTTGTTGAAAGTCTTTAAAACTAGTGTTCTCTTCTACACTCCACTACCAACATTGCACCACTGATTTGGTAGCTAGCTAATGGGATTCTTATGACTTATTATATCAATGACATGAATCTAGAAGAAGTTGTTTCTTGCATAAATTTGTCCAAGAATGATTCCTATGTAATATTTTCTCTCATGGGAAGGTGTCCTTATTCAACATGATGACATTTAAGGTGCATCTTTTTAATTAAGAAATTATTTTGTGTTTGTACCTACAGTTTTAGAACAAGGAGTTTTAGAATTTTTAGAATATGTTTTTTTTCAAACGTGATTGTTGGGCTGGTCAAGTTAGAAATTATATTCATATTTGGGTTACGTATCACATTACTTATTTCCTATCTATAACCAATGGTTTTGAAAGAAAGTGTTTTGTGGCATGCTAATGAGTGTTAATAGAAGGTCATGACAACTTTCATGGCACCTCTTCTGGAAACTACTTTTTTGGCTTTTAATCCACATGATAATTATATCATTGTAGTTGGAATGGAAAATTTGACAATCTAGATATACAATGTTCAAGTTAATGAGGTGCTATTGATCAATTGCTGCATACAGAGGGAGAGACAAAGAGGAAGAGATGAGTTGATAAAGATATAAGGAGAACCATAACTCTGTGGCATACCCATTGCACACAAAGGTGTGATTGCTAGTATTTATTTCTAAACATTGACAGAGAGCATACGCTATCAATAGAAATGGGTTTCCAAGAATAGATTATTTGTATTTTTAGATTATAAGATAGATGACAAACTAAGAAAGAAAACTTGATTAAAGCATTTTTTTATGTCTTTTATTTATTCAAAATGTTCCTTTATAAAGGCAACATATATACATTTGAAGATAATTTTATAACTATTGAAAATAAAGGGTACTTATTATTGAAATCCTAATCCTACCAAAATGTAATACACCACTATTTCTCCTTGTTACATTATTTTGAACAAGAGTGGAATATTGAAAGGGTTTTAAACCTAACCCTTGTAGAGACTTTGATGAATAATCTTCACCAATCCTCCTCGCTCACGCAAGAAACACTAAACTAAGTGCATCAGTGGATCTCCTACTCATGGAAATTAAAACCATCTACACCACATGAGTATATTTAAGTCCATCTACACAACATGAGTGTATTTAACTCCCATGCAAAATGAGACACATTTCTTGTAAAATTTCATATCTCCACCGAGTGTGTCTAATTCCTCCTCTAGTGCTACACATCAGACAAATTTTCTCTAAAAGTATACATCTCCTTCGAGTGTGTCTAACTCCTCTTCAAGTGTTGAGGAAACTATCTCTCCTTCATTTAACAAATCACCACTGACATGTCTGTACATAAGACATATCTTCAAAATTCCACATCTCCTTTGAGTGTGTCTAACCTATCCTCAAGTTCTTAACAAATCATTAATCAAATCCTTCCCCCCCCCATTCCTTGAAGGGATAATCATGATGCCAATCCCCCTATTTTCTTGAGGGACAAATTTTCCAAAACCTGACTTTTCAAGGACACAAAAAAGGTGTTTCTCATGCAATGAATCATCCCTAAGTGAGAAGATAGCTCATTATAATTGAAAACCTCCTGCCTCCATCTTCATGTCAATTCTTTTCTATTCTCTAAGGAAGAATCTTGATAGAAAGTATTCTTTCTATTATAAAACTAAAGATTTCATGAAGTGAACCCATAAATTCACATAGTACATTAATTATGGCAGAAAACCATAATGGAAGTCATTGTGGAAGAAATATTCTTTTGAAACTCTACAATCCACAATATAAATAATTTAATTTAAATTTTATATCTTGTGGACCTGATTTTTCCTCTCTTGCACGTATGAACTTCTTATTTTTTTCTTAACTCTAAGAGAACATTATAACCAAAGAAAAGTTACTGAAATTATAAATGGATCCAAACCACTTTGGGATACCATATTCTAAAATATTTGATATATAAACATCTGATACACCTATTAATTTGACAATATAATACATTTCAATGTATGTCGTGCACACATCATATTCACAAAACTTACTCAAATGTCAAAACTTGTCTCCTAAAATTTATTATAGAATTCCTATGTAATGAAGATTAAAGACTCTATTAAGGCCCAAATTTGACTCTTCAAATCACTTATTGGCTACAAATTTATACAAGTTCAAATCCTTCACTTATCAGGTACATTATGCATCGTCCTAATCATAATTAGGCATATAAAGATAGCCCCAACTATCATAAAACAATGGGTCCCACTACATTCACTGGGAGGATAATTTTAGGTACAAACCAACATATCACAAGAAGTGCCAACAATTATTAAGAATTATTATAATAAATTTTTACTATTATAAAAAAATTACATCTTCATGCAACTAGTATTAAAGATATTGGCATATATACCTTCTCAATAACATTGAAACATTTGTATCTCAATTGTAAGATAGGCTCAAAAGAATTACAATATAAGATCTTCACTCCACTAGTTTCTCTACCCATGCTATTGTAGCTTGTGATGCCTCTTGTATAATCTTATTTTCCATTTACAGTCATGGATTTGCAGGATTGAAAATTCTTGGAAGAGCTAATCCCTTTAAAGTTGTCTCCTCATGACATCAAGAATGAATACAAACTTTTGCAAATTATACTACAAGAAAGAGATCACTACATCTTTATGCAAATATTCTCTCGAATACCACTTCACTTTCCAAATATCCTAAATGTCATGTCCTGATAGCCATTTAGATACCAAATGACAAACGAAGATAGAAAATTTTAATAAAGAATGTTTTGATGTCTTTCATTGATTTGGAATGTGTCTCTATAAAGGAAACATACATATAGTTGAAGACAATTTCATAACTATTGAAAACCAACAATACTTTATAATTAAAATTCTATTCCTAAAAAATAAGGCTCTTGAACCTTTGAAAGTTTCCTCTTTCCACCAATATTCTAATAATCCGATCAATTTCTCATCTCTAAACCACATATTTTCAAATTGTTACGAGTTCTTGAAACATCTGCTAACTTCCTTAATGATGATAGCTATAGGGGTAAGAGTTTGGAGTTGGGGGACAATTCCACGGAAGTCTTTTAGAAATGAGAGATGTCGCTCGAAACGGGCACCCGTTTTAGGTTCGGGCACCTGATCCTAAATTCAAAAAATGGGTGCCCATTTCTTAAGACATGAGTGGGAAGCACACATCCACCTCAAATTTCATTTCAAATTCAGTTTGGTTTAGCCTTGGTAGAACCAATCCTATGCCTTGACCTCCAAAAATTTGGTTAAGGCACTAGAATGCCAAATTTCTGCCTTGCCATAATTTTTTGAGGGCCTTCCCGATCGTATCATTTTATGAAAAAAAAACACATTAGAGTTTTCACTCTCTTGATTTCAAAAATGTAAATTTCATAGTGATGTGATTATTTTTACTATTTTTGCATTATTTATTAGTTAAAAGTGGCACCTAAACATAAAATAGTGAGGTTCACTAAAATGTTAATAATTTTTTTGCTTTTAGGTTTCTTGGAAAATAAATTAAATGAGATCAATCTAGATACAATTCTTTTGAAGAAAAAAAAAAAGAATTTTGAAAAAATATGAAATTCTCATCAAATTATGGTGTCTGTACACCAAAGGTTTTGAAAATGTATTTTATAGTCAATTAAAAATTAATTTAAAGAAATATATTCAATAAAAAAATAAGGAAAAATATGCTAATCAATATTTGGTGTCTTAGGTATATTTTCCTAGAAGGATTTACCAAAATTCATTCATTTACATCAAAATATGGTGTCCGTACATGACTATGGTATGGTCTTGAAACATGCATTTTGAAAACATGGTTTTTAAACATTCCTACTGCAAAGCAATTTATACCATGTGGGTATGTAAATAAATTACATATTTGAAAAGTAGACTCTGAGAACTACATTTTCTATTACTAATTTTTTTCAGATTCAATCTCTAAGTGTCTCAAATTTAGACATCAATTGACAGGAAATTTGGAAAAAATAGAAAACACTTCCACTTTTTGCTCAAAAGTGGGACTCAACTTCTTGCAGCCACCCATAGGAAAGTGATCCAATCCTTAAGTCAACATTATGAGAGCTTGAAGGTCATAATTAAAGTTGATCAAATTCCATTTGAAGAATAAAATATTGAGTTCATCCATTATGTTATTGAATCCAAATCGATGACTAGTCCATGTAAATGTTCCATTGTTGGTCTTAATATCCATTAGTTCATTCCTACTAACCCATCCTTTCAATTGTTCCATAGTTTATGCTATCCTTCCTAGATATATGGATTTCTCATTTATGCTAAGAATGACATTAAAATATCCCACTATTACATAGGTCTGATGGGGAGAAGTAGTAAATACATTCTCAATTTCTCTCCACACTTCTCTTTTTTCTTGGATTAAAGAAGGGCCATAAATGTTTATTAACTAAAAAATTGAGATCGTTTCTAATTCTTTTAACCTTATCCCACATCAAAAATCTACATCCTCCCAATTTTCCAAATGATGCCTTACTTAGACTTCACAATGTCCCTATACCTATCTAGGCTCCATTCGCTTCTTCTCCTACTACTTCTGATAATCTTAGTTTCCTTTTGAGTCCTAAAATATCCTCCTCCCCTAACTTAGTCCCTTGTAGTAACAAAATATCTTCCTCAAAATTATTGATAGATTTCTTTAATATGCACTTTTTGTTAGGGGCATTGATGCCCCTAACATTCCACATTATCAATTTCATTTCTCCATGGGAAGGTCCTTCCCCTTCCCTACATCTAAGGATGTAATCTTTACTTTCCCTATCATCTCTACATCTTTTTGTCTTAGCTCATTCAAAGACTTCCTACCTCTCTTTTTTAATTCTTTTGTGTAATTGGCTTGAATTTTCCCCATTTCCTTAAAGGAAATACTAAGATGCATTTCCTCTTTCCCTTTATCCTATTGGATTTGATGAAAAAATCAACACATAACTCCCAAGAACAACCTACATGCAAACACCTATCACACACCAAGAGAGAAACAAACAATTATGGAGGCCTGAACGCATTGATCCATAAGAGAGGAGACATTCTTGATGTGAAAATTCTAGAGTTGCATTTAACTTATGAATATTACAATGTATTATTTGTTTTTGAAACCAAGAGGAGATCAATCCTTATAAAGGAGTCCTGAAATCCTAAAAGGGTGGACACTCCTAGGTTGCGAAAAAATTAATAAAAGAATTAATTATTATATGTATAAAGTTTAGGCTAATTAAGAAAGAGATAATAAGTGACTTCATAATTAAATGAATATAATTCAAATAATAAGAAAATAACTTATTTCTCTAACACCCCCCTTAAGATACACTTTGGGAGAAGCTAAAAACCTAGAAAGAAGTATTGAAAGAAAATGGATCCTGACAACAAAAGCCTTGATCAGGTACACAAGTATAACATAGAATCTCTATAAAGAGGAGAAAATAGAGTAAACCACATGAGAAAAACTCTACTCCAAGGAGAGATGAAGACTGATTTGGAGGAATGAAGTAGCCTAAAAAACAAGGGAATGTTCTTGAAAATAGGAACAAGGATGAATAGGTAGAACATAATAGAAGAAAGAAGCTACAAATGCTATTGGAAAGTAACTACTAATATAAAGGTCCTTGATTGAAATAGAACATGATCAGGTAAAGAAGACTAAAATCTGCACGAGTTCCATCAAAATACACTGCTTGAATCAAGAGGCAAACAAAGAAAAAATGCAAACTCAAAGATACAAAAGATTGTAATCTGCATGAGTGCCATCAAAAGACATTTCTCGAATCAGGAAGAAAGAAAGGAAAACACTTGAACTTGAAGATACAAATGATATAAAACACCAAAGTTTGAAGAGCTTGATAATCAGAGATGGAAGATTGCCTAGAAAATTAGGAATGAAAAGAGTGTCCATATGGTAAATGATCCATCTCACTGAAATGCATAGGTAACCAGCCCCTGCATCAGTGTAGTACATAGGAACAAATATTTAATATGTAGTTCACTCCATGGAATGAAGGAAGTAGAAGAACAATCAGTAAAAATCCCTCTATAATGCTGACAAGGGAGAAATGAAAGGTACAATGAAAAGGATATTCAATTTGAATTACACGATGATGAACTAGGAACATTGAAGGTGGAAAGAGAGTAAAAACATAAATAAAGATATTTTGAGGCTAATGTCATTGGAGGAACACTCATTTGACAAAGGTAAATGAAAAATACAGGCAAACGTAAAACCCCCCATAACACTTTATAATGGAGTGTGAGTACAAAGAGCAAAAACATTTGCAAGAGCCCAAGCATGCAATATAATGACACTTTATCTTAGTGAATTTGCATAAAAGAATGCTTACAAAATGATGTATACAACACTCAAAGTAGAGCTAAGGCTACTGAAATGAAAGAACAACCAAAGATGAGCTATCACATACAAGGATAAAATCCCAGTACCTAAAACATCCATGATACTCACCAGAGTGCATAAATGATAAAATTGAATAAAATATACCTATATCATAATTTGGAAAAGTGACTCATAGCACTGGAAAAATCAAAGAAAAATCTTTTCAACATTTCTTATTTTCCAAAAATGGAGTCTAGATGCACAAGATATGGCTTCTAGAGTGTCAAAAGGAACTTCTAGCTTTGACATTAAAAAATATAAAAAAGAAGGAAAATAAAAAATTCAAACCTTCAGATCTAGATAGCACTCGAAACAAGATGTTCAATGATATCTTGTTTTCCCAATTTCGACATTGTATGCTCAAGTTATGAGAAAAAAACCAATAAGTACACCATAGGGCTCAAAATGGTGTGCAAATGGTGTTGATGTGTGCTGACGTTAACACTTCATGAGCCTAAATTTGATGGCTCTATGGATGTCACTACAAAAAAAATTTATCCCTAGGGACCAAAAGACTTTGGTCCCTAGTCTGCACATGACCAGGGGGTTGGCAGAGAGGGCTAAGGTGCAACTAACACCTGGTCTCAAATGTGACCACTAATTGATGACATGGGGGTTAAAAGGATAGGCTGAATACTAGTTATCTCGCGATGACCATAATGGTTACCATGGCCCACATGGTAGATATGATAGTGGTGGTTGCTAGGTGGGGTGCCCACAATTTTTTTGCTTAAGTCACCACCTCAAGATGCATACTAGGGTCATATGACCTTGGTACAAATATGTTTTCCAAAATTGTAACTTTGTTTGAATTGGAAAAATTTATATGGAAATATGGGTTCTTGGACACTCTCACCACAATGATGATGTCTCTTTGAGCCCAAAGTGACTAGAAAAAGAGGTCCCCCCAAATTTGATAGAAAATCCTTCAAAAATTGTAGATCTGAAGATCTGAAGCTCTAATACCATATTGGAGTTGATGAATTAATCAACTTATAAATTTGAAGAATAACCTTCACACAAACACCTATCACATAAGAAGAGAGAAGCAAAAGCTATGGAGGCCTGAACACATTGATCCATGAGAGATGAGACATCCTTGATGTGCAAAAAAAAGCTACAATCAAATAATGAATATTAGAATGTATTCTATGTTATTGAAAACAAGAGGAGATCAATCCTTATAAAGGGGATCTAAAACCCTAAAAGGGTAAAGAGTCCTAGGTTGCATAATAATAACTAATAAAAGAATTAATTATTATATGCCTAAAGTTTAGCTTAATTAAGAAAGAGATAATAAGTGACTTAATAACCAAATCAATATAATTCAATTAATAAGAAAATAAGTTATTACTCAAACACATCCTTTTCTACCACTTTATCTGGTGTTTTTACTCCCTCCACTTCTTCATCATTTAGATCATTAACCATTCTCTTGGGCACTTCCTAACTATTCTCCATGAAGTCCCCTCCTTCCTATATTAGATCCAAGGCTAAAAAATAATTAAAATCTTCCAACTCTATCATTTCCATCTCATTCATTTCCAGATCCTCTTCTCCCAATATCTTTAGTGGTTCATTTTCACCTTCCTCGAATCTCTCCTCCTCTACTTGGAAGAAATCCTCATCCCATACTAAATATTCTATACTTTGCTCAATATTTCCCAATTCAGTACTCACCACCTTTCTCATTTTCTCTGTCTGTTCTAAAATATTTTCATAGAGAAAGAGGTTGAGAAGTCAAGATATGTAGATGGATTAGAAAAATCTAAGAGTTTAACGTTGATGTTCATATTATTAAGTAGGTTAGAGGTCAAGGTTTAGCAAAGTTGATGACCCAAGAAAATTTAGATGCCAACCAGATAAATTAGGTTGAGGAAGAACAAATATGATATACTTGTGATATGGATCTTTGTGATTGGTATGTTGACATCATTTATTATTTGTAAAAAATGAAGTACCCTCTTGGTTTGAATGAAAGTGATAAAAGAAACTTGAGACTTTATGCCATCAAGTATACAATAATACTAAATAAGCTATGTTGGATAACTATTGATGGTATATTGTTGAAGTGTTTTGACAAGGATCAAGAGAATAAATTTTTAAATGATATTCATAGTGAGATTTGTGGAGGCCATTATATAGCTTGTGAAGAAATGTGATACTTGCCAAAGATTTTCTGGTAATTTAAAGTTTTTAGGTAACTTACCTTTGAAACCTGTTGAAGTTCAACCTCCTTTCTAGTAACGGGGCATTGATTTTATAGGTGAAATTACAAACAAGTCTAATGGTGGTCATTCTTGGATTTTGGTGCCCACTGACTATTTTTCCAAGTGGGTAGAAGAAATCCCTACTAGAAACCTACTAAAGATTGTCAAAAGAATCCTTGATACAAATAAGAGAGCATGGGATGCTAAGCTACCTCTTACAGTTTAGGTTGATAGAGTGAGTGTGAAGAAATCAACTACATGTGCTCCATTTGATCTTGTGTATGGGATATAGGCTAGATTGCCTCAGAACAACTTGAATGGAATGCACAAATTTATTTAGTTGTATGATGAAAATGTGAAAAATGAGATGCAAGAAAGAATGAATGATATCCTATAATTAGATGAAACAAGGAGAGAATCTACATAAAGGAATGCCAAGTTATAGATACAAGTTAAGAACTTGTATGACAAAATAACTATGGAGAGAAAAATTGATGTTAATGATTTGGTTCTTTTTCTGAATGCCATGTTGGAGCATAAAAGAAAACATGGAAAATTTGATCCTCTCTAGTTATGCCCCTACAAAATTCATGAAATGTGGGGAGAAAATTCATATTTTATCAGAGAGCTTTTTGGTAACATTCATGGACAATTTCTGAAAGGGCACTTCTTGTGAAGGTACTTTATTTTCCGTGATAATTAGCTAGGTTTTTAAAGTTTGTATATATTTCCTTTAGTATCTCTATCTATTTCCCTTCTTGTTTGTCTTGTTTTTAGGTTTGGTTTTTTTTGTGGCTATTTCTACAATCTTGTTGTCATTTTTGTTGTCTTCTCTCCCAAAAATTCTAAAATCTTGATATTCTTGCAAGAGGCATACATCCCTAGATAGAGCCACTCATTGTTAATTTTCCTATCATAGTGTAAAATTTAAAGAAAATTGTCATTTCTTACCTTAGGTTGAGGAAATAGGGTTTATTATCTTGGTAGGGTTTAAAAATAATTTTCATAAGTCAAAAACCCTACATGTGATCTATTTCTTCATTACTTTTAGAAGTCACTTAAGTCATTTTAAAGCATGGGTCTCAAGTTATCATTAAAAGGGGCCAAATCCTTTAAGTTATGTTTCATAACAAGACCCGTGATTTAATTTTTCCTAAACTCTAAAGTTTTTCCATGTTTTAAAAGAAAGTTAGATCCATTTTAATCCAACAGTGGATGCAATCCCAAGATCAAAAGATGTGTAGAGATTACCCTTCATAGGATCACGCCTGAGTGACACGTAGCTAATGGTGGGACCTTGTCGGGACTAAAGATGAAGATATATATCATTCAGATCAAGTTAGATCCAATGGTGGGTGTGATGCCACTAACTAGAGATGTATACTTTTTAGGCTTTTCAAGATCACGCCTAAGTGACAAGTATCTACCCTGAGATTCTGGTACAAGTTTTGAAGGAGATAAAAGGAAGTCATATAAAGTTTAATCTAAGGGTTGGCGTAATCTTGTGATTAAGAGTTTCTCATTGAATATTGATCAAGGCATCACACGTTGGTGATACATGTCGAGGGTAATGTCACATATCATAGTTTGAAAGGTTGGTAAAGACTTGAGAGATCATTTTTGATCTGACGGTAAGTGTATTCACGCAATTAAAACCTACAAGAAGGATACCTTTCAAGGCATCATTCTTGACTGACATGTTTCTAGTTTGATAAAGAAGAATAAAGGTGGGACCTAAGGGCCATGTGGAGTTAAGTGTTCCTTTCTGATTGGTCTAGTTCGGTGCCATGTGGAGTAATGTGGAGGTCATCGGTTTGTTGAATGTTTTTTGACCACATGATGTGCCAGGAGGGTTTAGATAGATGACTCTTTTAAATTTTGGTTCATGTTGTGAAATGCCCTATTTTTACTCATTGAAGTGGCAATTCTAAAATTTGATGACTTCGTTTAGAAGTGTCTGATCACACGATGACTTAGCGGTGGTCGTAATTTGAGTTAGAGAGAAAGGAGGGCCAAACCAATTACATGATTAGATCTAGTGCTTCCTAGTTAAAATTGATGAAAGGTTAATAGATTTGATGAGCTGCGAAGATTGGATTTTGATTAAATCTGATCTATTCTTGCAGAGATAAAAAGTAAAAAATTATAGGTAAAGAATTGATGAATGAGTATGTTGATCGATTAGATTTATTTTTTTCACCATGAAAACATGATACTATAAGGGACACTCTTTTCGAAGAAGGATTTATGGTATGTGAAAAATATAAAAGAAATTCAATCCCCTGCCATACAGAGGTAGGTGAGATGGTCTTGCTATAGATTGAGATGTTGGGGGCTTGATGTCATTTAATGAATCAAAACATGTCCCTGTGGTTCGCTTACTAGGGTTTGATCTACATTACAAACTACATTGGATTTTGATGTTTTTAAACTACTTGTTGTCACTTCTCTAATAACTCTAAATTGATGAAAATGAAACTTGGTTGTTGATAATTTGCTTTTCCTGAGTCTAAAGCTTGTTGCAATTCATACATATATGGATTTCCAATACTAGAAAGATGATGACTACAAAACAAATAATTTCAAGTTGAAGTTGGTTTTTATTTTTTGAGAAAAGAGTCTTTAAGTAGTTACTCAAGAAATGTGTAGAGAGTTTGTAATGTTTTTCTTGTAAGGATTTTTAATGAAGCATATAGTGTTTTGAATTTATTTGTGGGAACTTTTATGTTAGTCCAATACTACATGTATTAGTTTCAAGAAAGTTAATACAAATATTTAGCGAAAAATAGCTTTAAATATTGTCTCCTTCTATGGTGGTCTATAATTTCCTATCTTGTGAACAAAGAGCTCAAGGTCATAGCTGCAATTTGTTTTAAATTGTATGTCCTGATATAATTATGATAAGAATGAGATATTATCAATTGATTTTGACTTGCAAGGTAAATGATTAGATCAACAACTATAGCGTGGACTTGTTCTAAATATGCCCAGCGAATAAGGCACTGATCACAGAGAATCAGTCAAGCAAATATTCTCTCTTTTCTCTCCATTCAATTTCAAAATTAAATCAAAACATTTAAATTCAAGTTGTAGAACTAAAGTGAAAAGCCCTTGCTTATCTTGTGATTGATTTGGTAGTTTGATTATCTCTCACGGCATCTCTTTATTTCATAATTAGGAGAAGCTATTAAAGTCATTTATATGCTTTGTTAAGGATTAGTGGAAAGGAAGGTTGAGAAGTGAATGAATCTAATCCTAGGTGGACCTGCTTGAATTTTGCAGAGATTGAAGTGTAGAAAGCCAAAGATCTTTTTAATTGGCCCTTGTTCTTCTTAGAGTGTACTGATTGTGGGAAGTAAGCTAACCCATAGGTACATTTCTTCACTTTCAAGGTAGTTAAAATTTTGCTAAACCAGGAACCAACACTTTTGACTACAAGTTTTAAATTATTAATTATTTAACTATATTTTTTAATATTTTTACATTTACATTTTTTAACTTTTAAATGGTCATTTAGATTAAATATTTTTTCAATTTCACTGTATTTAGATATTTTTATATTTTAAGTATGAGATATTTTTCACAAGTCAAAATCTGATGTTGCTATCATGATTTAACTGTGAAGTTTTTTAGTCAAATTCATTAATCCATGTTTCATGAGTAGTGGTTCACAGGAACCCATCTCTCATGAGAATGAATAGAATACTTGGCACTCATTCCATCTATGTGATGCTCATAGAGGTTATTCCTAGTGCTTCACCTTTGTGAGCATCACCTAGATGTAATGAGTGCTCAATGTTCCATTAATTTTTATGAGAGATGGGTTCTTGTGAGCCTCTGCTCATGAAATATGGGTCAATGAGTTTGAGTAAAAAACTACATAGTATAATCTTGATACCAATATCAAAATTTGTATATGCTTCTAATTTCCATTTATTTTAATTTTCTCAACTTCACTCGACTTAAGAATCAATAGAGAATTCTTGACACATTTGAGTCCTAATAAATCTTTTCAATTGATACACATGAGATATTAAAGAAAAATGAACATTAGAAGAATATAAAATTGTACTTTATAGATATTTTATTTCCACAATCCATACAAATTGAATCTATTTACCTATAGAAATAACTACTTGACCTTTTGAAATGAAAGTGCAGTCACGATAGCCATCAAAATTTATCTATAATAAAAGTTAAAGAAAGCAAATGTTAATTTTTTTTATTAAATATGTTAAGGCCTTAAGATTGCACCGAGACACAATGCCTTTCACAAAAGAGGTATTTTTGTTGCACCAAGTGACATGGGCAACCAAATGGCCTGCTAGGCATGTGTCCCATGAGGTGGACTTAAGATCAATAGATTATGATCAAATTTGAAAGAAAAGGAATAATCATTTATTTAGTCATTTTTCTTTGTTTTACCAATTATTTAGTTGTGATTTTTTCATGTGACCAAATTAGTCATTTATACTAGTGAATTATGAAAAACTAGTAAAATTTAGTCATCTTTAGACATGTAGTCACATATTTTCCAAATTCTACTAGTGATATAATTTCCTTTACAACTATCCATTGTTTGTGGTAATGAAAGAGTCAAATTGTTGACTAGAAGGAGAAGTATGACTTCCCTTCAATGTTAATATAATAATGTATGATAATTTGATAAATATTTATACTATATTATGAAAATATATATAATATATAATATTGACATTATTATATTTAACTTATTTGATATATCTATATATATATATATATATATATATATATATATATATATATATATATATTATATATATATATCTCTGTGTGTGTGTGTGTGTGTGCGTGCATATATAGACACACACACACACACACACACACACACACACACACACATATATATATCTATATATATATATAGATATATATATATATATATATATATATATATATATATATATATATATATAATATATATATATATATATATATATATATATATAATATATATATATATATATATATATATATATATATATATATATATATATATATAT
>BSBK01001282.1:0-10000 GCA_027943335.1 Chamaecyparis obtusa
CATTCTAAATGTGACCCCAATTTTGTTGGATTTATTACATCATTAGATAGATATATAGGTTAATTTAGAAAGAATATTTAATATATAGCTATTAATTTATATAAATAAGCAATAAGCTAGTTAAGCTTCAAATTTAAATTTAATTAGGGGTTTGAGGTAACCTTTTCTCAAGTTATTGTTAAGTGTCAATTCTCACTCTAAACCTCTCCAATTACTCATCTAAGTCAAGTTATAAACAGCTTGTTCACCACCCCTAACATCCCCTTAAGACATGCAAATGTAAATTTTTCTATCATCAGTTCAAAGTAACACATCTATAACATATCATAAAAATATTTACTACATACATGTAATCCTAAATATATTTAAGTGTCAATTCTCACTCTAAACCTCTCCAATTACTCATCTAAGTCAAGTTATAAACATCTCATTCACCACCCCTAACATCCCCTTAAGACGTGTGAACCTAAATACATTAATTTAATACATCCTCTTAAGACATGTCAACATAAATACATCAATTTAATATATCCCTTAAGACATGTAAATGTAAATACATCAATTGAAGACATCTATAATTTGTAGGCTCCTTGTTGATTAGTACTATCTAGATTATATTTCTAGGTTTCATTAAAATTTGGTACTTGATGTTGTTCATTTATAAGTTTACATGCTTCTTTTTGAATGTAAAATTTTTTGAGCATTGAAATTATTGTCACCTTAATCTAGACAGAGTGTGGATGATCTTACACCACCTCCACAGCATACACAGGCTACGACCTCATGATTCCATAGTGGAATCTTCTCTGATTTGCTTATGGGTGAGGACGTTGATCCTGATGCGATGTCCTTACACTCTTATGAGTTGTCTGACCTTGGATGTGCATTACAGCAGGTAAGAAATTGGATTTAATAAATTAATTTAAATATATTTAGAATCTAGATATATACATACATGTCTATAGTTTTAAATTTAAATTTATTTAAACTATGTATGACTTATAGGACATTGGGACGAGTGCTGCATATGGAGATCTAGAGGAGCCTGCTGATCCGATCCATCGGGATACAGAGGTACAATTTAAGAATTAAATAATTTAATTAAATTTTATAATTTATTTATCAATATTTCTTAAATTATTTATACATTGTTATATATGTATTTGTACATGTACAGACTCAGGTCAAGCGGAACGAGGATCTAGCACATGATGGTGATCATCGACGTAGTTGATCTCATATGTTCATATCTAGATTTAGATATACATGTTCATGTCTCTAGTACATTTATGTTATATGTTGATCTCTCTGATATGTTTTATACATTGATCTCTCTGATATGTTTTATACATCATTGATCTCTCTGATATGTTTTATGTTATATGTTGATCTCTCTGATACATGTTTTATACATTGATATATGTTTTACATGAACTTGGATTTTGTGATATTATCTCTAGACATTTACATTGATAGATACATGTTTGGATTTTGTGATCTATCTAGACATTTACATTAATAGATACATGTTTGGATTTTGTGATCTATCTAGACATTTACATTAACAGATACATGTTTGGATTTTGTGATCTATCTAGACATTTACATTAATAGATACATGTTCAAGGATTTTGTGATCTATAGACATTTTGATCGATGTATGTATGTTTGATTTGTGATATCTAGACATAATTTACATTAATTTAAAGATATATACATGTTTAGATTTTGTGATCTCTATCTCTAGATATTTACATTGATCATACATGTGTAATTGAAAAATCAAATGAAATTCATTTTACCTATAAAGAAATAAATAGAAGTCATACATGTATAATTTAAAAATCAATTGAAATTCATTTTATCTAATTGACAATCTAATCTATTTAAATTTCAATCCACTCCTTAAGACCTAGAGAAAATTCATTTATACACTAGAAAGGTATTCAATGAACAAGAAATCAATCTAATCAATCTAAACAAAAAATCTAGAAATTTGTAGACCTATCTAATATAATTTATCTATTTAAAATTCAATCCACCCCTTAAGACCTAGAGAACATTCAACTAATAAGAGGTCTAAAATTCAAGTAGAAAGTAAATTGAAAGTTCTATCTAATCAATTAAAATTCATTTATAGACTAGAAAGGTATTCAATGAACAAGAAATCAATCTAATCAATCTAAACAAAAAATAGAAATTTGTAGACCTATCTAATATAATTTATCTATTTAAAATTCAATCCACCCCTTAAGACCTAGAGAACATTCAACTAATAAGAGGTCTTTAAAATTCAAGTAGAAAGTAAATTGAAAGTTCTATCTAATCAATTAAAATTCATTTATAGACTAGAAAGGTATTCAATGAAAAAGAAATCAATCTAATCAATCTAAACAAAAAATAGAAATTTGTAGACCTATCTAATATAATTTATCTATTTAAAATGTTATGAATCATTTATCCCACGACTCGCAAGATTGTTGAAAAACATGTTGAAACAATGAGCCACGTAGCTCCTATCATGAACCCTGTCATCACTAATATAGAGATGAACCTCCATGATGATAATGCATTCATTTTGATCTGTAATATCTATCTCATCCAAATCATATTGTGCATGTCTATAGGTTACATGCACAAATATTGCAACTTGATCAAAATGATAATATTGACTCTGGATCTCCTTTTGAGGGGAAAATGTATAATTCTTCACAAAATCTAAAGTTAAAAGAATAAGACCTAACATAACCTAACATGACCTAAAAGACCCCTTAAGACCTAATATGACCTCACATGAGCTAACATGACCTAAAAGACCCCTTAAGACCTAATATGACCTCACATGACCTAACATGACCTAAAAGACCCCTTAGGACCTAATATGACCTCACATGACCTAATAAGACCCCTTAAGACCTAACATGACCTAAAAGACCCCTTAAGACCTAAAATGATTGCTTAAGACCTAATTTTACCTCACATGAGCCCTTAAGGACCAAACATGACCTAATATGACCTAATAAGACCTAACATGACCTAATATGACCTAATAAGACCTAATATGACCTAACATGACCTAAAAGACCCCTTAAGACCTAACATGACCTAACATGACCTCACATGACCCCTTAAGCCATGACCCCTTAAGACCTTATAAGACCTAAAAGACCTAATATGACCTAATAAGACCTAACATGACCCCTTAAGACCTAAAATGATCCCTTAAGACCTAACTTGACCTCACATGACCCCTTAAGGACCGAACATGACCTAATATGACCTAATAAGACATAATATGACCTAGCATGACCTAATATGAGCTAACATGACCTAATATGACCTAATATGACCTAACATGACCTAACATGACCTAAAAGACCCCTTAAGACCTAACATGACCTAACATGACCTCACATGACCTCACATGACCCCTTAAGCCCTTAAGGACCGAACATGACCCCTTAAGCCCTTAAAAGCCCTAACCCTTTAAGCCATGACCCCTTAAGCCCTTAAGACCTAACCCCTTAAGCCATGACCCCTTAAGCCCTTAACCCCTTAAGCCATGACCCCTTAAGACCTTATAAGACCTAAAAGACCTAATATGACCTAATAAGACCTAACATGGCCCCTTAAGACCTAAAATGATCCCTTAAGACCTAATTTGACCTCACATGACCCCTTAAGGACCGAACATGACCTAATACGACCTAATAAGACCTAATATGACCTAGCATGACCTAATATGAGCTAACATGACCTAATATAACCTAACATGACTTAAAAGACCCCTTAAGACCTAATATGACCTCACATGACCTAACATGACCTAATATGACCTAATAAGACCTTATATGACCTAACATGACCTAAAAGACCCCTTAAGGACTGAACATGACCTAATATGACCTAATATGACCTAGCATGACCTAACATGACCTCACATGACCCCTTAAGCCCTTAAGGACCGAACATGACCCCTTAAGCCCTTAAAAGCCCTAACCCCTTAAGCCATGACCCCTTAAGCCCTTAACCCCTTAAACCCTTAAGTCATGACCCCTTAAGACCTTATAAGACCTAAAAGACCTAATATGACCTAATATGAGCTAACATGACCTAATATGACCCTTTAAGACCTTATAAGACCTAAAAGACCTAATATGACCTAATAAGACCTAACATGACCCCTTAAGACCTAAAATGATCCCTTAAGACCTAATTTGACCTCACATGACCCCTTATGGACCGAACATGACCTAATACGACCTAATAAGAACTAATATGACCTAGCATGACCTAACATGACCTAACATGACCTCACATGACCCCTTAAGCCCTTAAGGACTGAACATGATCGCTTAAGCCCTTAAAAGCCCTAACCCCTTAAGCCATGACCCCTTAAGCCCTTAAGCCCTAACCCCTTAAGCCATGAGCCCTTAACCCCTTAAGCCATGACCCCTTAAGACCTTATAAGACCTAAAAGACCTAATATGACCTAATATGAGCTAATAAGACCTAACATGACCCCTTAAGACCTAAAATGATCCCTTAAGACCTAATTTGACCTCACATGACCCCTTAAGGACCGAACATGACCTAATATGACCTAATAAGACCTAATATGACCTAGCATGACCTAATATGAGCTAACATGACCTAATATAACCTAACATGGCCTAAAAGATCCCTTAAGACCTAATATGACCTCACATGACCTAACATGACCTAATAAGACCTAATATGACCTAACATGACCTAAAAGACCCCTTAAGACCTAACATGACCTCACATGACCCCTTAAGCCCTTAAGCCATGACCCCTTAAGACCTTATAAGACCTAATATGACCTAATATGAGCTAATAAGACCTAACATGACCCCTTAAGACCTAATATGACTTAATATGACCTAATAAGACCTAACATGACCTCTTAAGACCTAAAATGATCCCTTAAGACCTAATTTGACCTCACATGACCCCTTAAGGACTGAACATGACCGAACATGACCTAATAAGACCTAATATGACCTAGCATGACCTAACATGACCTAACATGACCTCACATGACCCCTTAAGCCCTTAAGGACTGAACATGACCCCTTAAGCCCTTAAAAGCCCTAACCCCTTAAGCCATGACCCCTTAAGCCCTTAAGCCCTAACCCCTTAAGCCATGACCCCTTAAGCCCTTAAGCCCTAACCCCTTAAGCCATGACCCCTTAAGCCCTTACACCCTAACCCCTTAAGCCATGACCCCTTAACCCCTTAACCCCTTTGGCCCTTAAGCCATGACCCCTTAAGCCCTTAAGCCATGACCTATCTAATCAATCTAAACAAAAAATAGAAATATAGACCTATCTAATATTTATCTAATCAATCTAATCAATAAATTGAAATTAAAATTCAAGTAGAAAGTAAATTGAAAGTTCTATCTAATCAATTAAAATTCAATTTACCTATCTAATCAATCTAATCAATAAATAGAAATTTATCTAGACTCTAGAAAGGTATGCAATTCAAGAAATCAATCTATTCTAATCAATTGAAAAAAGAATCAATCTAATTTCAATTTAAATATAGACCTATATTTAATCAATCTAAACAAAAAAATAGAAATATAGACCTATCTAATATTTATCTAATCAATCTAATGAATAAATTGAAATTAAAATTCAAGTAGAAAGTAAATTGAAAGTTCTAGTTCTAAGAGAGAGAGAGGGGAAGGGGAAGGGTAAGGGGAAGGAGAGAGAGAGAGAGAGAGATAACTTTCATCAATTAAAATTCAATTCAGGTTTAATCTTGATCCATAAATTCAATCTAATCATAAATTTCAAATCAAATTTAAAGTCTACATATAAGTTTCAAATAGGATTTAAATTAAGTATGCAAAAATTAAAATCCTTCAACCTAAAGCTCTTGATACATGTAGTCTAGATCCTCTCTATCCTTTATTATCTCCAAAAGTTTTTCATGCTCTTCAATAGGCAACTTCCACTTTTGGTTTTTACTTGACCCTTTTTTTGACATAGTTTCAAACTGCAATTTCATCGCTATAACCAAGTGACTATAATGTAGAACTCTCTCTCTGCGCATGTATTCAACAAATTTAATTCCATTTTTGTCGATCTTATCTTATTGATAATAGGTGCCTTCAATAACAACTGAACAAGTCAGATATTTTTGTCCATCACCATTGACAACTTCTTCAAGCAACTTGTGTTTTTCCTTGGTGCATCTTAGTAGATAATAATCTACACCTTCTATATTCTTAGGATCCGCAACCACAGCAAAAATATCACCTGCACAATTTATATTTATGTGTACAAGTAAATGTTAAAATTAAACCTCAAGTTCATATAATATATATATCACAAATATACCTAGAAATAAAAAATACGCAACTGTAACAACTAAATCAGAAACACGTTCATAGTCAGCTGAATATATAGGATCATGGATGTCTATGACATTGTCATCATCTTCATAAGGAGGCATTCTAATTAACACTTTATGGTCCCATATTGAAACATATCCATTTGCAATATTAACACATTGACTCATTGTGTTGTTGTTAAGACAATCTTCACAAAAGCATGATTTATCTCTTAGTTGAATCAGTGGAGGCTTGTGTTGTCCCGTAGTCATCACTTGATGCAAACTTCTAATTCCAACAATTGATTGACAATTGTAGGGATTCGATCGATCGATATCTGGATTGGATGGATTGATATATAGATCTCAGTTTGAAATCATGAAAAATGTGAAATGCAATATATATAGATCTACAACAAGTTAAAACACACATGTGACAGACCTATATATATAGTTTCATAAATTTGAGTTTGAAAAATAAAAGTAAATTAAATAAATACCTATCACTTCCCAAAAGTAACGTTTGTTGTATTTTGTGTCTCGAGCAGCGAAATGATTTTGACACCATTCAACAATTTTCTTTGAATTCTCTATCATGTTACCTAGAGAGATATATTTTTAACAATTTAGTGTGTGTGTGTGTGTATATATATATATATATATACACACACACATGTGTACATGTAATGTAAAGTTTTAAATAGTCTAGTCAAGTAAACAAGTTGAATATCAAATGTATGTACACATACCTTGAAGTTCATGTTGTCAGAGTGCACGCTTCACACATGCTCCTACTCCATCATGCTCTCCTTTTCCATGTCCACTTTCAAAGAAGTTCCAAACAAACTTAACGTTGTGTCTAGTATGTTGCATGGCTAACCAATTAAAGGCTTTTGTAGACTTAAATTGACCTACAATTCAAATAAATACAAAAATCTATTTAAATGTGACACATAAATATATCTAGAAATGCTCAAAAAATTTTAAAAGAAAATTTATAATGCATGTACATACTTACCTGCACACCCATCAAACCAGATCCAATGTTGTGAAGCATTTATCCCACAACTCGCAAGATTGTTGAAAAAAATGTTGAAACAATAAGCCACATAGCTCCTATCATGAACCCTGTCATCACTAATATAGAAATGAACCTCTTTGATGATAATGCGTTCATTTTGATCTATACCAAATTCTATCCCATCCAAATCATATTGTGCATGTCTATAGGTCACATGCACAAATATTGCAACTTGATTGGAATGATAACATTGAGTCTGGAGCTCCTTTTGAGGGGAAAATGTATAGTTCTCCACAAAATCTACAACTAAAAGAATACAACCAAGTGGGAAACAATTTTTGAAATCACGAAACTGTTTAGCTTGCCATCATGCACCATGACAATGTTGGATATGTGGATAAATCATAGATCGAAATCTGTCCATGAACTGAAGGTACGGTAATTCACTCTCCTTTAATGTAATTTTTTTTGATTCACCTCATGTCTTCGTTTGGTATATCTCATATTCAAATCTCTTCCACTGGACTGGTGTTGTAACATCAATATTATCAAATTGTAAAGGAAATTGTTGCAAATTTCCATAATTATTGCATTCATTTTTTATACACTAGACATTAAATTCATCTGAATCTTCTGATTTATCACATAAAATGGACTTTACAATTTCTTTTGTACTTCTAGTAACCATACCTAGATTAAGTATTGACATAACCCTTTTATATGATTGCAAGTATAAGTCAAACTCAACATGATTTCAACAACAACATGTTTCACGAACCTTATTTATGTGTAAGAAGCAAGGGCACAACATCTCAAACATTCTCTGACATATTTTCACATCTGAAAATTCATGCTTGAATGCTTCAAACAATTCACTTTGTGTAGTATTGACAAAATGTTTTGGATGTGAAATCTTCATACCGGTCTCTTCATCATCCATTTGTATAGTGTCCATTCTATTGGAAGAAACATGAGAGTGATTAGTCCAAAAATCAATGACCCCTCTTCTTACATCTTCAAAAATTCTATCTTTACGAGGAAGTCTACAAATCTGTACCCAATTCTTTTCAATATTCATATCCAACATATTTCTCTTCCTAATATATCTCTGTATAGTTCTTCGAGATATGTTGAGTAAATCAGAAATTGCTCGAACTTGATTTCTATGTGTCAATTTTTTACTAGTTATCATAGTCATCAAGGCTCTTCCAGCTGCATTTGAATCTAGTCTTTTATGATCTGCCATGTTAACAACGTTCAGTGCATCTTGTAAATTTTGAATTATTGTCTCTTTTACTTTACCTCCTCCAACTTTCCTATTATCAATACCCAACAATTCCAAAACTGGAGTCATTTATTTTTTCTTGAATAACTTTGCAAATAATTGTGCTTTTCCCACCAAAGATTTACTCTCAAAATATTCCATCCACATGTTTTTGAGATGCAATTTAATAGTGCTTTCAGGTACCAAGTATTCCGTTCAATTTGACTAATAAGTGATTCCTCATTCATATCCATCAAATTTTGCATTGTAGGAAAAAAATGTATACTTCGACTACTACCAATATCCTCCCCTAGTTGAGTTGCACCTTCTACAGCGATAGGTTCTTCTTCAACATCTATTGGTTGCTCTTGGACACGTTTCGTATGACCTTTCATTTGGTCATCTCTTTTACGATCATAATTCCTTGTTCTAGTCCTTTTATTTCCCATTGCTCAAATATCTAAGCAAGATTTTTTTTATTGTTTTACTATTTCGTCACTAAAAAACTTTTCTTCAAACTCCTTTGAAATCAAAATTCCTTTGTAACTTCTCCAAAAGAATGGCTCCTTGCTTCAAAATACCCTTATATCCTAAAATAAGAATGTAAATTTGCAATTGATATATTTTTTTTTTTAAATATCACGCACATATATAGCCTTTGAATTGAAAGGACGAGTCGCCCACGCGACCGGTCGTGAGGGGCCGATGTCTTAGGGGACTTGGCCGAATCTAACTCGGCCGAGTGGGACTCGGCCAAGTCATCCTAAGTGGCATGCCAACTTGGCAACCAAAACTTCTAAACACCAAAAAATGCACAATTTGCACTTGTGGTGTTTTTTTTCTATTTTGCAAATTAAAAATTTTAAAAAACTAAAACTACCCTTTTGTAGATCTCGGAACTACAATTCTAGAAATATAAATTTTATATAATTTCATTTGGAAAATGTTAAACAAATTGTAAAAAACTACATGTAGGTATATAAAGCTTTAAGAAGTCGTCGATTCGATAAATTAAAAAAAATAGTAAATCAATTAAAAAAAAAATTTAAATTATATGAGGCACTAGAGAAGAGAATCTTCTTCAAGAATATATAATTTATTTGGATTTTGGAAAAATTTTGATAGCTGAAAAGTGGTGGGAGACAAAAACTATTGATTTCGTGTAAGTTGTACTTTGAATACTTATAACAGGCAAATTATAGATCGAAAACACTTCTTTCCTTTTTTCTGCACTAGGTATATATGTCATCTAAAACATATTTTGAAATTGGAGAAAAAAACAATGTTTTACTTATAATTATTTGACGGGAGGTAAACCCCCTAATTTGTTGTATTTTCAAGACATGAAA